>VZUI01053815.1:0-27535 GCA_013401135.1 Cettia cetti
CCACACCATTGCTGCTCCAGGCCAGGTGCCAGTGGCCTTCTTGGCCACCTGGGCCCTGCTGGCTCATGTTCAGCCCCTGTCCCCAGCACCCCCAGGGCCTTTTCCTGTGGGCAGCTTTCCAGCCCCTCTGCCCCAGCCTGTGGCACTGCCTGGGCTTGTTGTGAGCCAAGGGCAGGAGCCAGCCCTGGGCCCTGCTGAACCTCACACCATTGGCCTCAGGCCATGATCCAGCCTGTGCAGATCCCTCCATGGAGCCTTCCTGCCCTGCAGCAGATCAACACTCCCACCCAGCTTGGTGTCACCAGCAAACTGGCTGAGGGGCCTCTCCACCCCTCACCCAAGTCTTGATGAAGAAATTAAACAGGGTTGGCCCCAGTACTGAGCCCTGGGGAACACCACTGGCCACCAGCTGGGATATAACTCCATGTACCACTAATCTCTGGGCTCAACTATAGAGCTGGTTTTTTACCTTGTGAACAGGCCATGAGCAGCCAGCCAGGAAAATGTTGGGAAATGGTGTCATTGCTAGTATACATTAGTATAGTACTAGTATACATTACTGAAGTGCAGGTAGAAATATTCTTAGCCTTTTCTTCATCCGCTAGGTTGTCCACCCTGACATAGAAAGAGATCCTGTTGGTCCAGCAGGACCTGTCTTTAACAAACCCCTGCTGCCTGGGCCTGATTACTTGGTTAATTGTGTATGTGCTGTGTGATGGCACTCAGGATGAGCTGCTCTGTGACCTTCCCTGGCATCAGAAGGTCAGGTTGGCAGACCTCTGTAGTTCCCGAGATCCCAGAGTCATAGAATCATGGAATGGTTTGAGTTGGAAGGGACATTAAAGATCATCTATTCCAACCCTCCTACCATGGACAGGGACAACTTTGACCAGACCAGATTGCTCAGAGCCCCATTCAGCCTGGCCTTAAAACCCCTACCACAGCTGGGGTATCCCCAACTTCTCTCGTAAACGTGTCACAGTGTCTCACCACCCTCACAGAGAAGAACTTCTTCTAATCTAAACCTACCATCTTTCAGTTTGCATCCATTCCCTCTTGTCCTGTCACTACATACTCTTGTGAAGAGTCCCTCTCCAGCTCTCCTGTATAGGCCCCCATTGAGCTGAAAGGCTGCAGTAAGGCCTCCCCAGAGCCTTCTCTTCTCTAGGCTAAACAACCTCCATTCTTTCAGCCCTCTTAAGCCTGTCTTTCAGCCCTTTGATCATCTTTGTTGCTCTAGGTCATCTTTCTAGCCTTTCTTGTAGATGATGCCTTAAGATTTAGCTTCCATGTTTTTCAGATTCTGTGCTGCCTAGGGGTACAGTTCTGAGGCTCATATTGAGTGCTGGTAAACTCTCTTCACAGAGCAGGGAGACAGAACAAATCCTTTTCCTGCTGAGGACCAAGGACAACTTTCAGCCCCAAAAGCATAAACAACAGTGGGCTGAAAAGAGAAACAAGAAGGATGTGGTCTCACAACCTGAAGCTGTAATTGGACAATTAAATCCTAATGTGCAAATGCACCGAAACTTATAAAAATGTAAGACCAATCAGCCATTTTGTGGCCATTCTTAGTCCACCTTGGGTGTAGGCTTGGTCAGGCCCTCTCCTGCCCAAGATGTATCCTAAAGGCTTTTTAATAAATTTTCTCTAGCTCTGTCCAGTCTCTGTTTCAGGTCAGCCTTCCTAAGGCATCAGTTTTTTGTGACCCATCATAGATGGGTGGCACATTTGCCAAACACCAGTCAACTGGGACCTCCCTGGTTAGCCAAAATTAGGGTGGAAAATGTTTCAGAGAGTGTTTCCACCAATTCCCTCAGCACCCTTGGGTGGAGGGTAGGGTAGCTGGGTGCTTTGCTTCTCCTCTGTACCACTGTGTTGGTCAGAGTTGGAGCACAAGATCTCAGCATAGCGGCTGTTCTGTGGGAAATATTAAAGGTAAAAAGACTTTCAGAAAGCTGTGAAAGCAGGCCCCAGAAACAGAAAGAGCAGAAGGACTTGGAATTAGCTGCAGCTGCAAAGCTTGAAAGTAGGAGAAGATACAGTGATAGGAAAGGGCATGAAATAATAGCTTGAGTTTTTAGGCTTGGCTAAAATAGATCCTAAGACTGCAGAAAAATATGCTTAGCAAGATAGTAGAAAGTTTTAAGCTTAACAATGGAATATTGTGTATTGTTAGTAGAAACCATACAAGCAAAGCATTGTTTGAAGCAGGTGTACATGTGCTTTTAGTGAGTGGCTAGAACAACTGTCTGTGAGCTTTAGGAATATGTCATTGGCTGGAAAACTTTTAAAATGCCTTGTAACAAAGAAATCTTTGGCTGCTGCTGGCAGATGCGAGCTGTCGCCATCTTTTAATTGTCACTCTGTTATGAGACTGGTGTTCCAATAAGGCCTTGAGGAATGTTTCACAGTGGCCCCATCCTGTTAATGCAAAACCCCCAACACAGCGTTCCTCATCCTATAGCATCCCTTTAGCAATACACGGAGAACAAGTCCAGAAAAATAAATCTTCATTTGTCAGGTGTACTTATGCCTTGGATAATTAGAAATGTGACAGCAATTCTTCAGTGTCTAATGCAAAAATATTACTCACTGCAATCCAGAAAGGTAAAGGCCATTTCTATTTCATGTCCTCACACTAGATAGCTACATGCTGCAATGCAACAAATGCTCACTGCATGAGGCAATCCATGTAAGTATTTTGTGCTCCTAAAACATGATGCTGGGGAAATCCCTTAGGGATTTTCTTGGTGCAAAAAACATTATCCTGTGAACTTGGTATGGGCAGTAGCTCAGCAGAGACACAATGTTGAATAATTTGTAATGATTAATAATTTCTAAACCAGGGACTTACTTCCATGTTGCCCTGTTTTCAGCCTTCTGAATTGGAGTCAGAATTTCTCACACACTTTCATGTAAACAAAGCAATGTTTTTCATAATTATCTATGTTGTTTACATTATTTTCTGTAGGAGGGACAATTGATGGACACTTTCTCAGACCAGTGGAATTGGAGACGTTGAACCTCAGCCTTCCAATGTGGTCTCATTTCTAGAAATCTATATAAGCTGAAAGAAAAAATTAAACTTCCTCTTTTCCCACTCTGACTTTGCTGTGGTTTCTGCATCTGTCTTGGGACAGTAGCAGCCACTTCGATACTTCCAGTTTTTGTTCCTCTGTTTGCTATGTAGAAGGGGGTTACTACATGTCTCACAGCCTGCCAAGGCACTGCTCTGCTACAAGGCTCTGCTATGCTTCAAACACTTTCTTCAACCAGCCAAGCAGCTGGCTTTATCTTCTGACTCACATTGCCAGCTTTGTGCTTGATCATGAGATTCACAGGCCTGCAACAGAGCTAGGCACCAGTCTTCTGGCATAAAACTGTTGAAGTAGCATGAACAAGACTGAGGGTTTTGCAATGCCAGTGTCACAAAAAAGATAAATAACTACTTTTTTTTTTTTTTTTTTTTTTTTAACAAATGGAAAGACAAAGGAATCAAGTTTCACTTTGGCATATAACTATTTTGACCCAGTAAAATATTTCTCAAAACATTTCTTTGCTAAGGCTGAAGGTCTGTAAAAAATAACATCTAATACTTTGATTCACTCATACCAGAAGAATACAGCAATAATCAGCATCTGAGCAGGGTGCAATACACATTGAAACACAGTGTTATGTCTTCTGACAACACAGGCAGTAGTAAATGAGTAGTAAAAGCTGATGAAGCATCCTCCATGCTCAAAAGACAATCACTCCATGTTATCAGAGATTAATTCTGTGGAGGAGTCAGGGTTGCTGTCATATGTCTCTCTTAATGCAGATGGATTTCTCTCTGATTCTGCAGGCAGATCTGCATTTGTAGGGCTGCATTGACTACGGAAGGTGCAAGAGATTGCAGATCCCTTAAAGCTAAAAAACCTCACAAGAAAAATGGGTTTTCTCTTTGTATGCATAAGAAACATCTGCTGTTTTTTGTGGTAAGGGTCAACACAGAGAATCAATCTAAAAATCAGAGGACAATCAGCACTTTGAACAACCAGGCTTGTAATGAAAATTTTCTGGGAATGTTTCTTTCCTTGTATCAGTGAGGGTAGTGGGGAAGGCAAAGGAAGAGCAGGAAGTCTGAAAAGAATGCAGTGTTTTGTTTTTATATTTTAGAAAACATACTTTTTCAGATGTTAATACAGATTTTGTTGCTTGTAAATTGCTCTTTCATATGGTTCATGATTTTTGTGATATGGCTTATAAATAATTGATGAAGTAGTTCAAGGAAAAGCAGAACAATTACTTAAAAGGATGCTGTCAAAATGTATGTTTCCTTTAAGTTTTTTTCCTAGACTTGAATATTTAATGACTTAATTTCCACTGTTTCTTCCGTGAAAAATAACTCCACCATTCAGCTAAAGAGTTGACTTTTCTAGAAGCAAGGCACACTAGTATCTCAGTTATGTTAGTATGTATGTATTTCTGAGGATATAGGAAACAACATGCAAAAAGTATGCTTATAATTTTATTAGAATCTATAAAATGAAGTCCCTAGTGCTTTGTTTTGAAGATGGTCTGTGCCTGGTTTGAATGACATTTCTAGACACTGAAAGTGTATCAGTGCTAAACACAGGGATGGAAAATGGGAAGACATGGAGCCTATTTTTGTGGAACTCAGAGGGAAACCAGTTTCTTTTTCTCCATACCATTTTTGAATCTAGTTCAAAGTTCAGCACTGTTCACTGCTTTTCCTAGAGGCAGAGGAGGATTCAATGCTGGAACCATGTTTACTTAAGTGAAATGTGTATGCCATTCACCATTTTGAAGCCCAGTCATTAAATTACTGGGGATCATTTTCTTGCTTCCATCCATAAAAGATCTTTTATCTAAAACACCCAGCCTTTGGTTTAAAACGTCACTTGCCTTTTCCTCAGTCTACACAGAGATGTCTCTTTTGCCTTCTTCCTGATCTTTCCATTGTTTTGGATGCGTGATACAAAAATCTACAATCCAAAATGTGCTCTTGTTTTGTATTTATTTGCCATTGCTATTTAGTCCACAAGGAAGCCTTTTAGACTATGATTCAATCTCTTTTCATATACAGTTATGTGTCAATATAACTTATATTCTAAAATACCCTGATATTTTAAAAAAATAATTGTAACTATTTTACAATTACATGCAAGCTGTTAAGCGTTTAGGACAGACAACAGCAACAATAATTTCTGCTTTATGAAGTGGTGGCATGAAAGACGTGCCCTGAATGATGAGACAGGGAGATTCAGTGAAAGAACATGATCTAATATTTACAACTGAGTTTTTCTGGATCTGCCGTTTCCTTGCTCTTGCTGGATTTTATTTGGTACACAACTTCCTCAAACAGTATGTGCCATGAGGTGAGTAGAAAGTGACAGTTTTGTTACAGCCATTTAGAGTGAGTGGATCTTCTCGCTATATAAAGCAAAGCTGAAGTGGTAAGATAAGGGAAAATTTGTGCTGTGGAGGCACTGAATCCATATTCTGTCAGAGATATTAAGATAAGGCTAATTGCTTTTGGTAAAAGGTCTGGAAGTTTTCAGAGAGATTTACAGCTAAACATTTTTTTGTAAAAGACATTTTGACAAATTCTTTTATGCATTAATATGCCTTATATAATGCAACAATTAGGAAAAGTAGAAATAAAGTAAAATTTATAGAGGAGAAATTTGTAGTTATGCAGTTCCCTGGAAATATTTAGAAAGAGAGGGGTACACAGGTTTTAATTTAGGTCATCATTATATTTCATGTTGCAAGACAACAAATCCTTTACAATGGTTGAGGACAAATCAAGCAGTAATCATGGATTTCCCACGTAGATCTCCTTCCCCCAAAAGTCTTTGTATTGTCAATTTACCAGCTTTAAGGAATGTATCTTAGTGATCTACTTTTGAGATATGCTCAGTGTGGCTGGTAATTGAATGTTTTAAGAGCTCTTAAAAAGATGGCAATCAAACAGCTTTCTTACATTATCTGTCAGTCTCTACAGCAACTCTTCAGAGAGGACCTGATCAGTACAGAACAAGAAATATCTTAGGATCCTCATTGTCATACTTTATCATCCTAGAATAACAAAAGTCTCTGGATAAGCATACAGCTTAGGGTGCTTCAGACCAGTTTGGGTTGCATTGAAACAATCCAGGCAGTGATCCAAAACTCATTGAGGTCAGTGGAGAGGTTCCCAATAATTTTCAATAGCTTTTGAATCAGAGCCTTAAAGATGGTGTTTTGCTGTCAAAAATTACTTAGGCAGACCATGAAACATAAATGTATATTTCTTAGAGGAGCTGGAAAACACTGAAACTGGTCCATTCCCTGCAGCTACATTAAGGATTATGCCTGATTGGCAAAGCTTTCCAGAATGTTTAATCTTCAAATTAATTTGATGGTCCTGCTCAGCACAGGGTAAACACAGGAGCAAACTGTTCTGCAATATTTATTCACATTTTTAAATGGGTAATCATCAACAGTATTTTTTTCCTCTTTGTTTACCTTTCTGATAAATCATTCTAGTGAACAGGTTTGCTATCTGGAAGGGATTGCTGACACAGCAAACCTTAAATTTGTTGCAGTCTGCAGTCTATCAGCAGTGAAGTCCATGCATGCTACAGACAGAGGTACAGTTGGCGTGGTTGTGCACAGGCTGATTTTGTACTGCTGTCTGTGCTGAGTGGTTACCACAACACACTGTGCAGCCATTGCAGACTGAGCTCTCTCTCTATGGTAGTAAAATAAGGCTGGAATTACTTTCTCTAGTGGAGTGATTGTCTGGTATAGCTCCCACCTTTGGCAGGCAGTGTGGAGGAAAATGTAACACTTTTAACATCTATGAGTTGCAGAAAAATTGTGTATGACTAAAAAATGCAGGCCAGCAATTTTTTAATGCAGTGCCCAGTAGTGATAGGAAAATTATGAAGGTAGATAGGATGCCTAATTCGTTAATACTTCACTGAGTCTACACTTTATCAGCAATGATCCTGTAGCCTCCATCTCTTAAGAGATTTATTTTTCCTTTTCATTGCCATGCAATGACAATCCAGAGGATTGCACCAGTTGTCTGTTGTGAGCAGAAACAAAGGGGTCTGATTCATGATGTGGATTAAGATTTTAGAGGTCTGGATTCTTTCTTTTTTTCATTGCTGGACAGACTGTCTTCTAAGAACTTGCTCAATCTCCCACTGAGTGTCTCTACTGGGAAATAGGAAGAATCTCCTGATTTTTGGGGGGAATTTTAAGATTATTAATTACTACCTGCCATGAAATGATGTGTATTAGAAGCAAGCAGATGAAAATAAAGACATTAAAAATGTTGCTAGAATGGGTTTTATTTATACTGCAGTGCCATTGTTCATTTCACAATTGTTAAGACAACACAGAAGAAACAGTTGCTGTACCTAAGTTTATAGACATTTCTGGAAATCTAGGTAGAGAATCCCAGAAGATAAGGGGCTGATGTGTCTGTCTGAAGCATGAATAGCTAGATAGTTATGGAGCCAACCAAGGACAGTTGCTAACAAGGATTGTTGGTAATATACCTAGAGAAAGAACAAGATATGGCTGGAGAAGGAGCCATGCATGTCCTGGTTACAGGAGAAGAGTGCCAATTCATCAATATGTGGGTGTAACCAAACTGTGTATATTTCTGTCATTTTCTGACAAACTGTTAATGATGGGTCATTCACAGAATCTGCCTAGTGCACATCTGACATCTGAGGCTACAAGCTGGATGTTAAATGAGGTAAGGGAGAAAAGGCAAACACTGTGAGGCAGGATGGTGTTTCTCTGCCTTCACAAATGACTCAGTGAACTCCCTCAGAGAACTCCCTCTGGGGTGGGGGAAGGCACCAGCACATCCATCCCTGTTAAGGGACTTAATGTCACCAGCAGAATAGGCAGCTGCAATGACTTAGATGATCCAGGACTTCCAAATATCCTGTGGCAGAGTTACATCACCCATTGTGAAAGCTCCTCACCCTGTGGGCTGTGCTGAGCATTCTCACCTGAACCTGTGGGATATAATCATTGGGTTTGGGGATTTGGGACACCACCACTCAATGGGTCAGGAGGAGGACCAGAAGTTCCACTGGACCACTGCTTTTCACAAGACTGCAACTATTCACTTCAACAGGACTGCAAACACCACTTGGTAGAATCCTGACATTTGTCATTCCTTTTGAACCATGAGCATCTATGAATGTTGTGTGCTTTCTTCCCCTTAAGGGTGGGACTAAGCAAAGAGCTTTTACTTCTGGTAGATAGTTAACAGGAAGCTATAGACTCCATGGAAACTTTTTGACACTTGTAGGCTGCAATCCTTTACGTTCAGAAAGAAGCTGTTCTGGAAGGTCAGTCAGACAAGTAGGAGAATAAAGTAGGTTTATTGCACCACACATACTCTTTCAGTTTTAAAACATCATCCACTGTGAAGGATGTGATTATGCATGATCCTCATGGATAGGAGGATATGCCAGCAAACAGGATACAGCTGAAGGTATTAACTGTCTACAAGTAGGTGTCCAGGATGGCTCATCCTGCACACTCCTCCTACACAATTCCAAATGGTATGCAAATGTTAGGCAGATATAGATAAATATTTAGTAGAGTAGTCTTCAAGACAAGGCAGTATACTTACAAAAGCTGTGAATCAGACAAGTCTGAATTAAACATTGGTTAGTATACTACTGCTTCTCCAGCAAGATCCTGCTCATGGCATACCTGGTGACCTGGCTTTCCCTTCATGTATATAGAATACACCTAAAGTTGCATCAGGCACTCACCTGCCCAGCAACTTTAGGTGTATTCTATAACACCACCTTTCCATTTAGAGCACAAGGTGAAGGAGGATACTGTGACTGAAACTGCAGACAACTTCTAAAAATTTTTAGTGAATGTTCAGGAGTCTTGGGAATGAGGGGCAAAGAAAGAGATCACTTATATGAAGAGAAACAAACCTCCAGGCCTGAAATCAGGTATTGTGTACCACATATTAGGTATTGAGCAACTTGTAGTATCAAATATGTGCAGAAAAAATACGAAAAATATTGAAACATACTACTGGAGCCCTGGGAAGCTTTCATTTTTTTCTTTCCTTTTTTTACCATTTCCTGTTAGCTGTTGCAAGTTCTTCTGAACATATCACTGGAGAATTGAGGTAAAAGTGGGAAATTTTCCTTTAGCCACAGGCAGGAATTGTGCACACTTTTCTTTCTTTTCTTAGCAAGCACTGGGATGCTTCCCTCATTTTAAATCACCTAGCATAGCTGAATACATTTATGTTCTGCTGATGTCAATGCATCTGCATTATATATTTTATGTTCATATAAACTTTCTTCAGTCCTGTTATACAAACTCCTCCAAAACACTGCTAACACCAGGAGACAGAGTACCACTGCTTGTCCAGATGAAATAAGGTATGTCTTGCATCTTTAGGACTTTACATCTGCATTACTTTTTCTTGTAAAAATTTTTTAAAAAAATTGATTTTTTAGAAACCAATATTCTAATCATTACACTTCCAATAAAGCCCCCTGAGGTCTGTGTAATTTCCAAATATTCAAGATGCATTGTGCTTTTTGTTCTGTGATCTGTTTACAACGCTAACATAAACAGGTAATGATGTTGAATTTATTCTTCCCTGAAAAACCTTTTTTCTTGATGTAATGGCTTGGTAGTTCAGTAAAAGGACAAATGCATCTTGCTCTGAAATCTGGAGTTCTAGAAAGTGCTCCTGTGTCAGAGGAGGTCAGCATGTTCCCAGAAGCTGCTTATGGCAAAAGAAATGTCTCCTGCAATAAGGTTCCTGTCTGAATGCTGCAGATAGTATTTCATAAATGGGTTGGGGGGTGGTTAAGGAAATGCCACTCCTGTGACCTCTGCAAAAAACTGTTTTTCTAATAATTTATGGCAGGCCCCATTGATACTGAGCCTTGTTGTCCACACCCTTCCCTTGTGCTGCAGGCTGGAAACCAGACTCCCAGGGCAGCTGGACCCCCTCCATCTCTCAGCACCTTCCTTGCAGTCCCAGCTGTAAGGAGTGCCTTGGTCAGCAGCCCCCAGTGAAGGGCAACCCCCTCTCCAGGACTCTATTCTGCAGAAATCTGGGGAAGCTCTGCCATTTGCTTCTGTTTTCTTTCTGTCACACATCCACAGTTGCTTTGGATTTACTACTAGCATGCTGCTCCCTTGGCTTTGTTTTTTGCCATGTTCAGCTTCCCACTGATGGCTGTGGTCCCATCTCCCACCCAAGAGAGGTTCAGGCAGCCCCACTCCACCCCCACACTGCTGTGGACCAGGACAGACCACCCATGGTTTTAGAAAAGTTAATGAGGCCCTCTGTTCATGGTTATAGCTCCACACAGCTTCCCAGCTCAGATTTTCCAGGACACTGAGTTTAACCCTGCTTCGAAGCAAAGCCAGAAGCAAAGCTGATGATCACTTCCATCCTTGCAGAGCTGGATCTGCTGTGAAGGAGAATGAAACTGGAGAAGCAGGTTCAAAATGCACAACAAACTCCCATAAAGAAACATTCTTCTTGCAGAAACTTGGGAGAGGCTCTAAGTTTTGTATTAATGGAAGGATACGGGCCCTAAACTTGTGGGAAGCAACCAGTGGTTTTATAGAAGAAATGCTTTGAAAATATTTGACTACATGAAGAAGAGTAAATTTAATCTGACTTTCCAGGAGATTTCACTTTGGCCTTACTCATCTACCCTGTGAGGCTTTAAGGGTATATCCATGTTGATATATGTTTGTCAAAAGCTGCCTCCATGAAAATAAGAGCAGCCTTCTCACATGCCTTTTCTCTCCCCATCTGAGTTGGAGTGTTGTGAGTAGCACTGAGCAAAACCAGGTGAAAACTAACACATCTGCCACTCTCCCCATCCCTAGATCTGCAGAAATGGAAAAACCTGTTATTTAAATGCATGCAGTGTTTTGCCATTGTACAAACACTAACATCTCTCTGTCTTTGTTTCTGAGTAAAGAGGGCTGGACTGATCAGGTAATGCAGCAGATGATATTTTATGTGTATAGCCCAGCTCTGTAGGATCACAGTCAGAGAGGGAGAGAAAATTCTTTGCTTTCATCACTTCTCTGACATGTTAAACCAACCTTGTCTGGGATTAATTTGAGCCCTGGCTCCGTCTGTCCCTTGTATTAACAATCCCAGCAGACCAAAAAACACTTTAATTTAAAAAGGGTCCAGGCTAGTGGTTCTGGAGGCTTTCCTTGGAACAACTTTCACCAAACAGAGATGGAGCTTGGGGCAGGTCTCTGACTTTGCAAGAGATATAAGTCTGGTGCCGACAACATGCTGGTTGTTGCAGAACCCATGTATTACCCCCAGAGCTGCCTGCCAATCAACAATGCTGATTCCTGTGTGTGACTGGAAATATACTGCACTGCGTAGTGACTACAACACACAGGATTAAACATCTTGGTCTTCTAGCTACTGTCAGTTGGCTGCTGACAAAATGTATTTTTGAAATACTAACCTTTAGCTGCAACTCCTTTACAAGAGAAAGATGTCAAAATTATCCTTCTTCCTTTTTATTCCTAAAGATGTGCTAGTAGAGAGATTATTATGCCTACAGCAGACCCTTAAACTCTTCAAAGACATGTTGTTTTTTTTTTTTAAAGCCAGTGAATAGCATTGAATGCCAACCATTATCCAGAAAAATTCTTTTCACCAATGAATTGGTGGACCTGGCAATCCATCCCTCCCACTAGGTTTTTCTGTGCTTTGATTATCTCTGCAGTATTGCTTGGGTCTGAGTGCAAAGGTGACAGTTCCTCTGACTTTGTCATTGACTGAATAGTGTGAACTATCTGTTTAAAGGAAGAGCTTTTGTGAATTTGGTTCCACCATTTCTGTTCTGAACTACCTTGTATGTAGATCTATAGGGGCTTTGAGACTGAGAGGAAAAAGAAAGAATTTGGTGATTAAGCTTTAAAATATAAGAGATAAGCTAAATGAGGTCTGTCTTCAGGTTATTTCTGCTGTTGTACTACAGGACCATAAGTTCTGGTGACACAGTCATCTACAACAACCTGAAATACTTCCGGACAGAAAGCCTATCACTGGTGCTGTTGCAGGGTGCAGGTAGGACTAAACCAGATCCTAGCCTCTGGCTTGTACCACCAGCTTCAGTGCATACTGGCTGGGAGAAGGGGAAAGCCCAGGGCTGACAAGATGTAATCCAAGTGAAGCATACAAAGTCAGTGACACAAGATAGGGACACCCAGAGATATGGCTGAGACTGCAAGTTTCCTGTTTACACTCAGCATATTAATTGCCAATATGCCTAACTCCAAAGACACATCAGAAAGAGGACATGAAAATGTGCTAAAAATCAATGACATTAGGATGAAGAGTGCTGGCAGCTGCCATAGTTGAGAGAATTCTTTCCTGTCCCCTCATTCTGCAAGAGCACAAATATGGACATGATTTTTTTAAGTCTTCTGCTATGCAGAAGATTTTTCAAAAGAAATCCATTTGCTGTGGTTGTTAATCCACATCCTAAATGAACAGAGAAACTAAGTAGTGCAGAGGGCTGAATTACATGTGTTTTGTAGCTATACATCTTTTCCTATCTCACCTGCTGCAAAGCCATGTGATGACATGGCTTGTGGCAAGAAACCAGGCAGATATGCACTTTTTTTCAGGCCTTTTGAAGGACTGGATATTAGCTCAGCAAAAAGGCAAGTCCTGGAGATTGAAGACCCTTGCAACAAGCATTCGCCCCCTTCAGCAAAGCAATGTAGTGAATCCCAGGTGAGAAAGGTGCCTTCACTTTACACATTGTTGTAAACCTGGTACAGCTATTTGCAGGTGAGAAGGTCTTGGTGTGTGGCTTAGAAATGTCTATGCAAAGAAGGGGCAAGAAGAAACAATCCAAATACAGCAAGCAAAGGAATTGGGGGTTTTCTGCATTTGCTTTCATGGTGCAGCAACACAGGCACTGAAAGTACTGCCGCAAACAGAATCATTAATTTGGTTTCTCATGTTGTGTTGATGCATGTTTAAGAGGTGTTTAGTTCCACAGTTATTCAAAAGCCCTCATTGCATAGGTCATAATATCATTTTGATACCTCTTATCACATATCCTCTGGGAGATACTAAAATGGCAGATGTCAGGATCCTGAAAGAGAGCAGCAGAGCAAATCACAGATTCACAGTCTTGTACACTGTGGAGGGCAGAATGTAAACCCTTTAGAGATCTGCTTGGAAAAATTTCCATCATTCCAGGGAGACAGACCTGGAGGGAGGAGGAGTCCAGGAGAGTTACTGGGCTCCAAGCTCAGCAATGGTCCCTGCCAAAATGCAGAAGCAGAGAGGGCAGGAGGCTGCTGGTGGTTGAGCAAGGAGCTCCTAACTTGACTCAGACATAAAAAGGAGGTGTACAGGAAGTGGAAGGAGGGGTAGGTGGCCCAGGAGAACTAAGGAATTCTGTGTGACAGTGGAAGGATGGGTTCAGGAAAGCCGAAGCTTGTCTGGGGTCGAGTACGGCAGAAGATACGAAGGTAGAAAAGAAAGATTTCTAAAGCAGGTCCTCAGGAATGAAGCGCATCCCTACACCAAATGAGGATCTGTGAGTATATGGACCAGGGATGAGACTGAAAAGAATACAGAAAAGGCAAAGTTGCTCTGTGCCTTCTCTGCCTCAGCTTTCATGACTCCAGTCCCTGAGACAAAGGGAAAAGCCCAGGACAATGTAGACTCACAACTGATGGAGGACAGTCAGGTTAGGAAACATTTAACAAACTAGGCTTACACAAATAATGGTGCTGATAATGCCAAGGATCTGGGTTAAATTCCTCTGTGGGCTGCTCATATAAGATTTGGACTTGATGATCCTTGTGGATCCCTTCCAACTCAGAGTATTCTGTGACTCTGTGAAATACATGGGTTCTGATTGGAGGCACTGAGTGCTGAGGGAGTTGCCTGATGATGTTGTCTGTGAAGTCTCCACCAGTGAAAGGAATGCAAAGTCCTGCTGGGCACAGCTCTCAGCAACCTGATTGAGCTGACCCTTCTATCAATGCCTTGGGAAGGCTGACCAGAAACAGAGACTGGACAGAGCTAAAGAATAAAGTAGGTATTTATTGAAAGACCTTTAGGATACACCTTGGGCAGGAGAGGATCTGACCAGGGCTGCACCCAAGGTGGACTAAGAATTATCACAAAAATATGACCGGTCATGTGGTCTTACAGTTTTGTAAGTTTTGGTGCATTTGCACATTGGGGTTTAATTGTCCAATTACAACTCTAGGCTGTGAGGTCTCATCCTTCTTATTCCTCCCTTCAGCCCACTGTTGTTTGTGCTTTTGGGGCTGAAAGTTGTCCTTGGTCCTCAGCAGGAAAAGGGTTTGTTTTGTCTACCTACTCTGTGAAGAGAGCTGACAAACACTTAATGTGAGACTCAGAACTGCGCCCCTGGGCAGCAGAGAATCTGAAGAACATGGAATCTAAATCTTAAGGCATCACTGTGAGTAGGGAGGCTGGACTAGATGTCCTCTGTAATTTTGTTCTCCAGCCTCTCATTTTCTCCTCACTGTTTCATTTCTTTGTGGGGATGGAATTGTGCACTTCTGGGTGTCCCACAGCACATGCATTACATGAGCTGGCTCCTCAGACACTTCCTCCCACAGGTGCTGTGATAGCTCAGCTCTTTGTGGTGAGAGGAGAAGGGAATGCATGTTTCTTTCCACAGAAGTCCTAGGCCTTGACTGCTGCAAAGCCAGCAATGACAGAGTTAACCAAGGCTGTGAAAGCAGGTTTTTCAGAGCACAGACTAGCTTTCAGCTTGAAAGCATACTGTAGCTTTGAGGAGAGGTTTTCATTATTGGACAGGATCCAGCATCTCACCATCTATGTTACAGTTTGCTCAAAGGCAGGCAGATTATGAAGAAATAGAAGCCACATCTGTGTCAACTACATTTATCCCATCTGCTTTTTATTTTATCAACTTGGAAAGTAAATCCTAGTCATCATACAAGCCTGTTATATACGGATTAGTGCAAATAGTTTGGCACTGACAAAACATACGTATAAAAGTTTTTCCTTCTTGACAACACATTTAAAAATTAAATTTCCAATGGATTTAATTACAGTTAAAAGCTTTCACCATTTATTTCAGGACATTATTCAGTGCCTACAAATCTCATTGAAGTAGTTCTGTGTCTCTCTTGCCCGTTATTTTTGCAACAGGTTAATAAAAAAATTTTCCACACCATGGTTTGAAATACAGCATGGATTTGGATGCCCCTGATTTACCTTTGCTCAGGTCAGTGTCATTCCTGCCCGCAGGTAAAGGTAGGAGGCTGGTGTGCATGTGGGGAGTGAGAAGGAATAGTAAACAGGAGACACAAGGGGACAGAAAATACAGATCCATGACACATATTCTCCTGTAACTGAGACCTGCACCAGGCATCACCAGTTACCACAACATGCAATGATGTTTATAAAGCAACCAGGCGCTTCTCTGTGATCTTGTTATGTTATTAACCAAAGCACACATAACCTCAATTGTCTGGAAAGGCAAAACCTTTCATTTCTGATTTAGTTCTCTGGGCAATGACCATTTGTTCCCATGCCAACTTTGGTTAATTGATTTATTCTATTTTTATTTTTTTTTTCAGTTCTCCTCACTTGTGTATTTCTCTTGAGAAGCCAAAACCTTCTAAGAAAACAAAGGTTTTACTATACTAAATAAGTTGAATTAATTTATGTTCCCTCTTCCTAATAATTTTTCCAGTCCTATACCTTTTTCAGTTTAGAATCTTTTTTTGCACTGTGTGCTGAGGAAATGTTGCCAACGCTTTGTACAATGATATTAATATGTTCTTATCTCTACTGGAATTGATGAATGTGTCAGACAGAGGTTTTTGATCTTTCCAGGTATAGAGGAGCTGCATCTTTGGCACTAATGCACAGCATGTTCAGTTCTTACTTGCTGGGTTCTACATGGAGAATATCTGAAAGATCTTTTGAAAGTGTTCTAGTATTCCTGTCCCCATTTTACAAAGACAGTTCAGATGATGAAATAACTTGCCCAAGGCCACACGGCAGACTGATAGACAAAATAAAGTGAAGACTATGTGTAGCTTGACAAACAAATTCTTTGTCCACTAAGCTACAGGCTGCAGAAAGGACTCAGGCCTTTTTAATCTAAGGTTTAGAAAAAATAAAGTTAAATATTGCAGTTAAGCAGAATGGAAAACCTTTTGATAAACCAGATAGTGACCCCCGTATGAAATTCTGTTGACATAATATACACAACACTTTTCAAAAAAAACAAAAAAAACCAAAAAAAAAACAACCCAGGAAACAGGCCAGAGCACAGCATTGCTTTGTACTCATGACAGTTTTCATCTGTGGAGTACAGGCTATCCTTGCCAAGTCAGAAATAATTTCCAGCTTGCAAGGAGACAAGTAGCTATATTACAGACTCAAGTAATATTGCACAGCCCTGATTCTGCAAGACTTACATTTTTTACTTTATTCACCATGATTAGTAGCAGCTGCTTACATGGCTTTTCATTAAGTACTCAAATGAATGTTTGAAAGATTTTAGTCAAAATGTCACTGGAGACTGGAAAAGTAGAAGCACCTGAGTCTAGGACCTCTGTCCCAACCCACTGTCCTCCACTAGGTTTCTTAAAAGGTTGCCATGGTCACTTTTCTCTGAGCCAAAGAGAAAACCTCTAGGGAAGCAGGTACTGCTTACATTTTACTCTTTGAAGCAAGGTCTGAAAGAATAACCTTCACTAAGTTTAGATCTTATTGCAAGTTTATAAATGTGTTATCCTGGTTAAAGAAACCTACAGCTGTTGAGGCTGGGAGGTGTTGGTGAACACTGCCTTGTCCAAGCCCCTGCTCAAAGCAGGTCAGCCATGGCAGCTTATTGAAGGGTGTGTCAAGTAAGATGGAATATCTCCAAGAGTGGAGAACCCACAACCTCTCTGGGCAACCTGTTCCAGTGTTTGACCACATTAATGGAAAAACACCCAAAGATTTTTCTCATGTTTCAGTGAAGTTCCATGCATTTTAATTTTTGCCATTTTCCTCTTGTTCCTTCAACCGATGTGACCAAAAGGAGTTTAGCACCATTTCTCTTTATTCTCTACCCACCATCCCAGTCTGAACATGGATGATAGGAGGTGGACTGTTGGACATCTTGCTGAAGTGTAAAAGAACACCATCCACTTCTCTTTCCCTCTTCATCAAGAAAGTCATCCCTTCGTAGAAAGCCATCAGGTTGATCAGATTTGATTTCCCCTCTGCAAATCCATTCCAACTACTCCCAGTCACATTCTTGTCTGTAAATGGTTTCTGGGATTGTTTGCTCTATCACATCATGAACAAAGAGTAGGTCCCCTCTTTTAAAATTACTTCTAACCTGCTTGATGTCCACTGAAGGTGACCATACATCACTCTGGACTTTACCACTAGTTTTAGAAACCTAGAATATTGAGTGTATAAAGAAAGAAAGGAGCAGCAGGGCTTTGAGAATATCAAGCTTCTCCACATCTTTTTTCACCAAGACTCTCTGCCCACTCTCTGCCACATTTTCTCTGGTCTTTCTTCTGCTGCTGATGTCCTTGTGAAAACGTTCCATGTTGGTATTCACATGTGTTGCCATATTCAACCCCTGACAAGCTTTGGCTTTCCTGAACCCATCCTTCCACTGTCACACAGAATTCCTTAGTTCTCCTGGGCCACCTACCCCTCCTTCCACTTCCTGTACACCTCCTTTTTATGTCTGAGTCAAGTTAGGAGCTCCTTGCTCAACCACCAGCAGCCTCCTGCCCTCTCTGCTTCTGCATTTTGGCAGGGACCATTGCTGAGCTTGGAGCCCAGTAACTCTCCTGGACTCCTCCTCCCTCCAGGTCTGTCTCCCTGGAATGATGGAAATTTTTCCAAGCAGATCTCTAAAGGGTTTACATTCTGCCCTCCAGAATGTACAAGGTTATGATTCTGTGATTTGCTCTGCTGCTCTCTTTCAGGATCCTGACGTCTCCCATCTCATGGTCACTGCAGTCAAAGGTGCCACCAAACCTCATATTCCCAACTAGCTCCTTCTGGTTTGTAAATATCTGGTCCAGCTGAGCATCTTTTTTCTTGGCTCATCAATCACCTCTGTTAGGAAGCTGTTGTTCACAATTTCATTTGAATTTTCTTGAATATCTGGTCTATTGGTAAGAAAAAGTAACTAAATCATGCTTCTTTTTGGAGAAAATATCATGTAGTTTCATAGGGTTTTTTCTGACTGAAAAAATGCTGAAACATTGAAACACTCATCTGTAGTGTTTGCTTAATGCACAAATCAGGAGTATATAGGCTTGGATACAGGAGTGAGGATTACAGTGACTTATTCCTCAAATGGAATTGGCACAGATGTCAGCTTTTCCACCTCATCAAGCAGTGGAATGACAGTTCAGATTGTCAGCAAGTTCTCTATTTTAGGAGCAGGGCATATATTCTGCTGGACTGTGACTTACAGAAAAAACAGAAGTATATTTTTGAATTTATGAAAGATTTTTGTAGAGGAATATTTGGAAGAAAGAGGCCATGGATTGTTGATAGGCCTGAACAATCCCTGCTATCAGGGAACAGTAGGAGGATTTTGTACTGTGCTTGCACTGTACACTTCTGTGGTCTGCTGTTCCTACACTGCCTTGAATTAGCAAAAAAGTAGCAAATGTAATCCTTTTCATGGATGCTTCCCCACAGAAGCAGAAGATATGTAACCACTTACTCTACCTGCTCATAGATGCTGAATACAGGAACACTATTCATAAGGCAAGGACAAAGAAGAATTTGCTGCCAACCAATCAGCAATTGTTTTGGCTGTACTTGCTGCTGCGTGAACAGAGCCTTGCATCCAATCATAAAGTATTTACCACTGGTGAACCATGTTGATTGTCTATATAACCTGTAAAATTTGTGCAATAAACAGAGCAATGATCCTATCTCCATGAGAAGATGTCATTGACTCTGGCGATTCTCCCTTATCATCTGGCACCCAAATAGGGACAGCAGGAATTCTCAGCGACTGAGACTTGAAAAATTTTCCCAGAGGCAGGACACGGAATACAGAGGAGCAGAGTCGGGGAGATCAAGTGCAGAGGAGTTTTGGAGGAGAGACCAAGGGACCAGTCAGTATCAGCATCCAAAGGTAGGAAGGGTCGCTCCCTTCCCCCTGCACAAAGGGCTGCCAGCATGGAAACAGAATATGCAGCAGCACAGAAGTTGTGTGCACCTAATAACCCTATGGAGGAACCATCATCTATGCTGCCAGTTCATGAACAATCAGGAGCTGCCTCACAGGTCCTGACTCCTGCAGCTGTGCAAGAATCAAATGAAGACCTTAACAAGTGGAAACAGCAGGTAGAACAAATGATGGCACAAATGAAACAGCACCTTGAAAAGCGCTGTAACAAATCTGGAGGCACGAATTACGGAGGCACAAATTACAGAGCCACCTGCCCATGCTGCCTCTATTGCAACTTTTGCCCCAGTAAGACCAGCAAAACCAGCAAATCCAAGGCTGCAACCAGCTGAATCCATACAGCAGTTACACCAGGAGCTGAAATCTCATCCAGAGGTGCCTGCATCAGTTGTTGAACCATCAGTGCCACCTCCCTACCAATCAGCAGAAGCATCGACACCAACTGCAAAAGACTCAACACAGAGATGGTCAGGAATTACTCAGGATGCTATAATAGAAGGAGACTGGCATGCAGCTAGCACCATAGCCTGTCCCATGGTGATGTACCCAAATGGAACTGCTTATGAATAACATGATTGGAAGATCTTACATCAAGCAAAAAGAGCTGTAGTAAAACACAGCATAAAATCAGAAGCTGCTCGCACCCTGCTGGATTGGATATATACAGCAGACATGAACTTACCATATGACAGCCAGAATTTAGCACGCCTGCTTTTGACCCCCTCTCAGCTATTGGTATGGGAGTGTGAATGGAAGAGACTAGCAATCATCGAATGTAATCACACTCATGACCCAAATGATGTACTTGTGGGAATTAATCCAGATATGCTGATCAGAGCAGGCCCATACAGCCATCAAGTCGTGCAATTACAATATCCACTGGCCGTGCATCACCTGTCAGCACAATTGGCCTGACAAGCATATAATGTTGTTCCAGACTCAACCTTCATTTACACCAGTAAAACAAGGACTGACAGAACCATATACACACTTTATTGATGGTTTATGGAAAGCCATAGCCGCTCATAATGAGATGCCTGAGGACGGCAAAAAATCCATGTTTAAATTGTTGGCATTTGAAAATACCAATATGAAAACCAGACCAATTCCAGCAAGTCTACCTAAATCAGCAGATGTCAGTGAAATGTTAGAAATCACTGGAAGGACCTCTCAAAATCAAACAGGTCAAGTTATGGCTAATGCAGTGGCCACAGCAGTAAGCTAAGCCATTGCTCCAACTCAAAAATTGATTGCTGCTGCAGTAAATAAAATCAGCAAAAATAATCAGAATGCATTACCAGGAATTTGTTTTAGATGTGGAGCCAAAGGTCAAACCTGTAGAACTGCTGTCTGGTGTGACTGATGCCAAAAAGATAATCATGCCACCCTTGTGTGTCCATTTGCAAAAAACAGGAAGAAGAGCACTCCTCCTTGCCCCGTGGAGACACAAATAGCAGGTCCCACTGTCAGCCAAACATGAAACAACAGCTCCAACCCCCAGCAACAAGAGGGAGCCTGGGATATGATCTGGCAGCAGCAATAGATATCATTTTAACTAATACCACCCCTCAGAAAATCCCAACCGGTGTTAAGGGGCCCATCTATAAACAAGATAGTGCTTTAAGTGCATTGGAAGATCCTCTACAGGCCTTGCTGGACTTATTGTATTACCAGGAGTCATTGATGCTGATCATACTGGTGAGATCATGATATGTGCTTACTCCTTAACACCCCTGTTAATTATCAAAAAGGGGATGAGAATTGCCCAACTCACCATATACATGAAGATACCAGTGGAAAAAGACATATATAGAAATGCACCACAACGTGGAGACAAAGGGTTTGGATCCACTGGTCACATTGTTAATATGGAGCAAGAAATGCATCATTGGCTGAAAAGACAAGTTCCCCCAAAATTTGTGAGAAGACCAGCCAAGTAACATAGTCACACCAGTGTGGTTACAAACATTCTCCTTTATTCTTCTCAAAATGGCAGCTTTTATACAGTTTAATATTGTTTACAGTGCAAAGCATCCCCTCATTGGTGTGCAGCATACAAGAATGTAATTAAACATTGTTTACTTTCACACTTAAGGTGGCTGAAGTGCTCAAACTAACATCTATACCCATTACCTCATAAATAGACAACTATCTTTCCCTGCATAGCTTAACATAATTTCTAACTGCGCCACAGGTCCAGGCCTTCACTCAGGCCTATATCTGGGGCTAGGCTGACTGAGCCCAGGCCGACTGAGCCCAAGCTGGGTTGCCCAACCTAATTCAGGAGCAAATCATGCCCCTGCTCACTAAGAAATTCTGCTACAATCAACCAATGCTAAAAATCTCAATCACTTATGAAGGAATGACACAGTACCTTACAGCAATGATGGATACAGGAGGAGATGTCAGCATACTGAATAAAAGAAAATGGCCAAAAACTTGGCCTCTGATACAAGCCTTGGATGCAGTTCAGGTGTAGGGGGTAACTCAGTCCCCCTGAAAAGTGCAAATCCCATAACCATCATCTTCCCAGAAGGACAAGGAATGGCATTGTATCCATATGTTATGGCCTTGCCAGGCAACTTGGACAGCCTGATTGGACGAGATGTTCTTGGACAATTCGGGGCAACTCTCTTATTTGCCCCCAGAACCAGTCAAGGTGTCTTTTTGATGGCTGCCACTGCTGAACAGTCACCCATCCCTCAGATGCAATGGAAGACTGAGGAGCCTGTGTGGGTGGTGCAGTGGCCATTATCTCAAGAACAGCTGTCTATTGCTCATCAATTAGTGCAAGAACAACTACAGGCTGGACATATTAAGCCCTCCATCAGCCCATGGAACACTCCAATTTTCGTTATTCCGAAAAAATCAGGCAAATGGAGACTCCTGCATGACCTCAGAAAAGTAAATGATCAAATGTGGGCCATGGGAGCCCTTCAACCTGGCATGCCATCTCCAGTGATGTTGCCAAAGGAATGGCACTTGTTAGCCATTGACCTAAAGGACTGTTTTTTCACCATTCCACTTTGCAAAGAAGACCCTGTGTGCTTTGCCTTTACTCACCCAGCCATCAATAAAAGTGCACCCTCTCAGCATTATGAGTGGGTAGTGCTCCCTCAGGGCATGAAAACCTCACTGACGATGTGCCAAATGTTTGTGCACTGGGTGCTCTCCCCTATTTGGAAATTGTTTGTTAATACTATTATTTATCATTACATGGATGATATTCTCTTCTCTCAGCAACAGCCATTCACTGAGCAGTGTCTAGGCCAAATCATTAGCCTACTGAAACAGAAAAGCCTCATTGTAGCACCTGAAAAAATACTGCAGCAAGCTCCTTGGAAGTATCTAGGCTGGACAATCACTGCAGCAACCACTCAGCCCCAAAAGTTGCGACTAATAACCAATAACCATACCCTAAATGATGCCCAGAAACTAATTGGTGATCTTCAATGGGTTCGTACTGTCTCTGGTACTTGCAATGATGAAATGGCACCACTTATGTCACTATTAAGGGGAACTATCCAGCAGCATCTGTTTCCTTGACAGAAGAACAGAACTGTCTGACTCATCTCAGTAATAAACTTTTACAATCAGTTCCCAACCGCTGCCTCCCAGATGGGCCTCTCGTGATACTCATTTGTAACCAAGATATTGCACCTTTTGCCTGGATTTATCAATGGCCTGCTTGGCAAAAATAAAAAGGGGGAGAAGCCCCTGACAATACAAAACAGAGTAAAAATGCCAAGCAGTCTCATGTCAAGAAGTCCCCCACTGACAGTACAAAACAGAGTAAAAGCACCAAGCAGTCTCTTGTGGCCATTCTAGAATGGGTATTTACACCACACACAGCACTGATAAGCCTTTGGCAGAGGACTGAGGTTATTGCATACTTCATTCTCAAGGCAAGAACCAGAGTTCTAGAAATCAGTGGAGCAGAACCAGAACATATTAGTCTACCAGTAAAAAATGAACATTTTGAGTGGAAGCTGAGACACTCACAGCCCATACGGGAGGCTTTGTTAAATTTCCCAGGAACAGTCTGCAACTGACAACCCCAGATGAATATAATCTTGCAACAAAAATGGCTCTCAGAACCTAAGATAACATCCAAACCTTTAAAAGATGGCATCACAGTTTTTACCCATCAGGTTTTGAAAAGCTGTTTGCAAAGACAGAAAGGAGATGAAAAGGATCCTTATCAGAGACTTAATAAAGTCCTGTTTACAGGACTTTTTTTTTACAGGTTTTTTGTATCTCACAGTTGGACGTGAAGAACCTCCTGTTGTTATTCATCACTGGACTGTAAAAAGTGGACGGCCACAGAGTCTTCCTGATTTGCTTGTAACCCTAAAACAGGGATCTGGGAAGGTCCTGCACCAGTTCTTTTTAATGGTCCTGGTTATATGTGTGTTTCCACAGGTGACACCCGTTGTGGGTGCCCAGCAGGTTTATTAGACCTGCATGGCAGAAGAAGATAGACGACAGTGGAGACAAAGATTGTGCGTCAACAAACCAGTTGCACGATGGATCGACCTATTGCAGTGTCAGGATTTATCTCCTGATATCCTAGGATCTCAAATTATTAATGCACAGCCACTAGGAAAAGTAACATTACCAGCAGAATTAACAGAGTGTCTTCCTTTAACTTGTACTAATTGTGGTACTCCAGTAACTTTAATTTTACACTGTGGTGAGTATTTTAGTACTTTTCGTGGAGATATCACAGTGATTCTTCAAGATCATAGCAATTCTTTTGCTCGTATTGCAATTTTTGAACAGCGAACATTTGAGTTACATTGTAGAGAATATATAGGGCTTGATGATGATCAACAAGATTTAAGAAATTGGATGCCAGAAAATAGGGATGAGATTTTTCTAGTTGTGATAAAATGGGCACTCAACAAAGCTTATGGTATTGCAGAATCAAGCCTGAACACTTCATTTTTGGGATGGTCATGCGTGTATTGTGGTATAAGGCAAGCTGCCTCCTCCACCAGATAGATGTACGCCAGAATATGTGGGTCACATGGGCAGATGAGACCGGTCAGAGTTCTTTTTTTTATCCATGCCATCTGCAGGAAACCCTTTTAGAACTTGTCTAATAGGGACTCCAGGGATAAATGTTTCGGAGTTCAAAGATTACAGCACAGGAAAATGTTGAAAGGAGATGTCAGATGCTCGTTGTATGGCTGAATTAATCTCTAAATTAGTGAAATCACTGCCATGGGATCCATAAGAACTAGACCCATTAGGGTCTCAGCCCATTGGCAATTCCTCAAAAAATTGGACACAAACATGTTTTGGATTTGGTGGATCTGCATTTGCAGGTGTTCAATTAAAAAACTCACTTAAACGGTCAGGATGGACAAATGTGACTTCTACGTCAACATGGTACACATTTAAAGGGACAAAGAGCTATTGTGGAAGTAACACTACCTCTAAAATCACCTTGGGGTTTTGGATGTCTTGGAATGGGAACTATCGAAAATCAGATGAATCTTTGGAACAATGGCACTCCAAAAGCTCTTCCTCCAAATGTATATTTAATTTGTGGAGATCGTGCCTGGCAAGGAATTCCCTCAAATGTATTTGGAGGTCCGTGTTACCTGGGAAAACTAACTCTGTTAGCCCCTTCTATGAGACAATGGCTTGATATGGTTATGGCTGATCATAGGCTCAGGCAGAAAAGATCATTGGGATTAACATGAAAATGTAATGACAAGGTTGAATTGATGAGTGTTACAGCTAGAACTCTTTTAGCTATATTTACACCAGGCACAGCTGCTGGAGATGCTTTGAAGAATCTAGCATGTTTACCTTGCTGGGCTGAAAAGCAATCAAATGCAACTACCAATGAAGAATTGTTAATGGATCAAAATAATTTAAGGCATGCAATTTTGCAAAATAGGGCCGCAACCGATTTTCTTTTGTTGGCACAGGGCCATGGATGTGAGGATCTTGAAGGAATGTGCTGTATGAATCTGAGTGATCACAGTGAATCCATACATAAGAAATTGCAGTATCTACGGCAGCATGTTCAGAGTATTCAACAAGAGCAAGGCCTGTTAGATATCTGCCTGGCCAATTGTTTTGGTAACATTCCAAATTGGCTGAAAGAACTGATTGTAGAAGGTTTGAGATTTTGTGGATATTTACTGATATTTGTTCTTGCTGGATGCTTGATGTTTTCTTGTGTGAAAAAAGGTTTAGAAAAGGTAGTTCATCAAGCATGGATTGTTCAACAAGAAAAAAGGGGAACTGTAGAGGAATATTTGGAAGAAAGAGGCCATGGATTGTTGATAGGCCTGAACAATCCCTGCTATCAGGGAACAGTAGGAGGATTTTGTACTGTGCTTGCACTGTACACTTCTGTGGTCTGCTGTTCCTACACTGCCTTGAATTAGCAAAAAAGTAGCAAATGTAATCCTTTTCATGGATGCTTCCCCACAGAAGCAGAAGATATGTAACCACTTACTCTACCTGCTCATAGATGCTGAATACAGGAACACTATTCATAAGGCAAGAACAAAGAAGAATTTGCTGCCAACCAATCAGCAATTGTTTTGGCTGTACCTGCTGCTGCGTGAACAGAGCCTTGCATCCTATCATAAACTACTTACCATTGTGTGAACCCTGTTGATTGTCTATATAACCTGTAAAATTTGTGCAATAAACAGAGCAATGATCATATCTCCATGAGAAGGTGTCATTGGTGATTCTCCCTTATCAGATTTTTGCTGCACAGATTGGTGAATCTGTACCAAATTACATTGACTTTAAACTTACAGTTTTACTATATTAATTTGCCATCTCATTATACTGTAGTTAATCCTCTGTTTGCACTAGGTTTATTTGCTTTTTATGCTAGTAGCTTTGCTGTGAGGAAGACTTCTATAGTACATCCATGAAGATGTTATTATGCAGTGATAGTCTCTAAAGTAAAACTCATTTTTGCTCTACTGCCTACTTAATATTTTACTTGCAGTAGTAATTTAAGAGATTTGCTTGGGTTTGTGACTTTTTGAGAGAGGTGGAGGGAATGATGTGACTGTTTTGCATACAAGCCAAAAGGGAGGAATTATTATTCTGCCAATATGTATTTAATAACAGAGTTTATGGGAAAAGGAGATGAGGCCTTTTTATTTCAGTGAATGCAAAATCACCAAGTGAGATGGGGCATTACCCATTACCCTTTTACCATGTTTTAGATCTGCATTCCTGACTTACTGTAAGGTTCACTAGGTGTGTTACGAGTCCTTGGCTGGAGAAGGAAATGGAGAAAGGAACATGACTGGAGATATGGGGAGACAGCAATGCCATGGGCTTAGAGAGTGGTCTTAATGCTATAAAATAGATCCAGCCTGTGACACTAGGACCATTTGCTTGGGGAACAGACCTTGCTAGTGTGCTGCTCTTACAAAAAATCTTTCATCCTATTAGCTGAAATGTCCTGAATGATGGGGACTGCAGAGGACAATACTGCTTTTACTGCTGAGCAAGACTTCAAGAAGTATTTTGTTTTTCATTTTACCATTTTTCCAGTCTTCTTGCACTGTTGGCATGTTGCCAGCTTCAGCTAAAAGTACAATCAATGCTGCCATTGTTCTTGCAGAGGTGTCTCTTGCTGAGTTTCAAGAAATATATAAATTCCAAGTGCTTTTGTAGTACTACACATGTGCAACAAGTCCAACATCTAAGCCCCTTTCCAAGCAAGTTATTTAGAATAGAAAAAATAATCACACTTTCCATTTCCTTTGCTACAGTTATGTCCATTGCATTAAAACTTGGAACAAAGTTTATTTATTGATAAACTCATTCAGCTTGTGATTAAACTTCTAAAATAACTTGACACCTAAAATATTTTAGCAAAAATCTTTATTAGTAAATGATAGTTTAACAAGGTAAAAATCTATAATTAGTATCTTGATTTGTGTATGTTGTCTATCTAGACTTGAGTAAAAAACATTTGACACCATCTCCCACAGAATCCTCCTAGAAAAACTGCTTGTGGCTTGGATGAGTGGACTTGTCCACGGGTAAAAAACTACCAGGATGGCCAGGCCCAGAGAGTGGTGGTGAACGGAATTAAATCAAGTTGGTGGCCAGTCAGCAATGGTGTTCCCCAGGGCTGTTTTTGGGGATGGTCATGTTTAACATATTTTTCAATCGTCTGGGAGTTGCAATTGAGTGCAGATGATTCCAGCCTGGGTGGGAGTGTTGATCTGCTGCAGGGCAGGAAGGCTCCATGGAGGGATCTGCACAGGCTGGATCATGGC
>VZUI01053817.1:0-85407 GCA_013401135.1 Cettia cetti
CTGCCCAGTACAGCCCAGCCCAGCCCAACACTGCCCAGTACAGCCCAGCCCAGCCCAACACTGCCCAGTACAGCCCAACACTGCCCAGTACAGCTCAGCCCAGCCCAACACTGCCCAGCCCAGCCCAGCACCGCCCCGGACCGAGCGGGCGGGCGGCGCGGCTGCACTGACCCATAGCGGCCGCCAGGGGGCAGCGCAGGCAGCGCCCGGCGCGCGGCGGCGCATGCGCGGGGCGGAGCGCTCAGCCGGCGCCCGTGGTGAGAAGTGCCCGCCCGCCGCCTCCACCACTGCCGCTGCCGCCATGGCGCTCCTGCACAGCCGCCGGCTCCTCGCCGCCCCGCGCCTCGCCGCCGCCGCCTCCCGCGCCAGGTGAGGGCGGAGAGGTGGCTCAGCCCCTGGGGCCGCCCGCCGGTGTCGGCGGAGGGGTTTTCCCGCGGCTGAGCCCCGCTCCGAGGTGGCAGTGGGGGGAGGCTGCGGGGAGCGGATCCCCCGTGCGGCAGCGCTGGGGAAGGGGGTTGCCGGGGGGACGGACCGCGCTCGGATTGGCTGGGGAGGGGGATCCTCGTCCTCTGATTGGCTGCGGCCCAGCCCCGCGCCCCCCGCCTGCCCTTGAGGCGCCGCCGTGGAGGGCGCGTTGGCATCGGGGAGCCCCGAGAAACGGGGCCGGGGGGAGCCTGTGCCTTCACGGCGGGCTGGGGACACCCTGGGCCTTGACAGGGCTGGGAACACCCTTTCCATTAAGTGGTTGGGCCGGGGTGCTGCTGGTGGTGTACACTGTGCTTCAGGGCATGGATGATGTGGTCGATGAGAGCCCGGCCATGTGCGCTGGCAGCGCAGAAACTGTGTCCTGGTCTGCATCACTGGCAGTGAAGGGATCAGGTAAAGCGAGGGGATTCTGCCTCTCTGGTCTGCTCTGCTGAGACCCCACCTGCAGCACTGCCTCCACCTCTGGGACCCCAGCACAGGAAAGACATCGACCTGCTCGAGCAAGTCCAGAGGAGGCCACAAAAATTATTAGAGGAATGGAGCACTATTTCTGTGGTGAAAAGCTGAGTGAAAGAGCTAGAGTTATTCAGCCTGGAAGAGAGAAGGCTTCAGGGTGACCTAGTTGTGGTCTTCCAGTATCTAAAGGGGCTACAAGAGACGTGGAGAGGGACATTTGACAAAGGTATGGGGTGCCAGGACAAGAGGAAATGGATTTAAATTGACAGAGGGCAGGGTTAGATTAGATATTAGGAACAAATTCTTCCCTGTGAGAGTGGTGAGGCCCTGGCACAGGTTGTCCAGAGAAACTGTGCCTGTCCCATTCCTGGAAGTGTACAAGGCCAGGTTGGACAGGGCTTGGAGCATCCTGATCTAGTGGAAGATGTTCCTGTCTAAGGCAGGGGTTTGGACAAGGTGATCTTTCAGGTCTCTTCCAACCCAGACCATTCCAGGATTCTGTGTGCTGTGAAATGGAGCTGAGGTGGTGCTGACTGGCAGCCCTGTGTAGTGGGATCAGAGGGACCTCTGCACTGTGCAGTGGCCCTGGGGATCATGCATGGTGCCACAGGTCTGCAGTTACCCCACGATCCAGGCAGGAGTAGTGCTGGCTGTGCCCTCAGGGCTACAAACCCTGGCAGGAGTAGGGTGGGAGTGACCATGTTTCTGTGAGGACCAGTCCTGCACTGGCAGCTCTGGATTCTGCTGTCTCTGGTCAGTAGAGGTTTGGATAGCAGGATGCTACACAGTGTGAAAAGCCCAGAACAGTTTCCACAAAGTACAGCTGACCTGAGAGCCACGGGGCTGGGAACATCACTGAGACCTGATGGCCGAGAAGCAGAGTGAGCAAAGGGATCTGGATGAGGCCTTGCTGCTTTCCAGAACCCTTTGACTCCTGGCCCTCACTAGTGGGGGGGTCTCTATGAAACAATTTCCAGCCTCTGTCAGAGCAGGAGAGCAGAGGGGTTTTTTTAATCCTCATTCCAGCAGTCACTACTGCTTCTTAGTCAGCCTTCTGGCTCTTCTCGGCAGGGACAGAAGAGCAGCTGTCTAGAACTTGTGTTTTGTGCCTGTGGACTGTAGCAGGCCTGTGAAAGGCACGAAGCCTGCTGGCATAAGCTTTGCTTTTCTCAAGCTTGTTATACAGCAAACTGTAAATTACCAAATTGTATTGAGGTCACCCAAGAGAGGTTGTTAAGTTTTGTAAGTAAGGAGCCTCTGTGCACACCCCCGTTTTCCTGTTCAGGAATAGTAGCTTATTATGCAGCAAGGGAAGCCAAGCACTGATTAGCAGTTTCTGTTTCCTTATCTTCAGCAATAAAACGTGGTGCCCCAGCTGTTACCATTACTGTGTGCTGAGAATGCTCTTTCTGAGAGCAGAACAGGGATAAAGAGATAGGAAATGGTTAAAAAGGCTCCCCTGACACACAAATGCTAATTAGGGTGATAACTCAATCTGCTGCTCTGATGTATCACAAGACAGCTATTTAAATACTTTTCTTAGTGGAAAGCTTACCCAAAGCTCACTGGGGCAAGGAATTTGTAGGCTTGAAAGGCCCTGTAGTAGCCAGCAGCCTGTTGGCATTGTTCTTGTGGAAATATTTGCTTTAGATGTGGTTTGTACAGCCAGACAGGTACAGCCAGACAGCCTTTGGCCCCTCTCTCTGCTCCAGCTTGCAGAACTGCTCTGGGGGCTTTGGCAAAGCTTCTGAAATCTGGTATCTTATGTGGCTGTACCTCAGGGAACGTGGGCAGCCTCTCCACAATGGAAACCTTCACTGGGCTTGTAAATGCTTGCTCTCCAGGCTTGGCTTGAGTCCTTAAGCACTTCTTAGGTCTGTGCACTTGAGGCATAAGTTCCACATATATTTTTGAAAGGTGTTGCAAATTTATGCAATTCCTGGTGTGTTTTCCCACTCTCTCTGTCCCACTGCACTTGCAGCTGTGCATTAGACCAGCATGGTTGAAGAGTACAGAGACTATTTGCATTCCAGCTCTGATGAGCATCTTAAGTCTGGCTGGGCCTTCTGTGTTGAAGTCCTGTAGAGAATGTGCTTCCTTTGGCTTACATTGAGTATCCCTCGGGTAGGTCGACCCCAGCTTAAGTTTACCTCTGGTTACTTTTCTGCACTGAATACCTCTGGCCTGGCAGAGATGTGCAGTTTATAGCTTTGACCTTTATTCAAGCCCAATGTTCTTTTAATTGCTCAAAATAAAATATAAGGCAGTGCAGGGACAACCACAGTAGTGTGGTAGCAGTGTCTTAGGGTTTGTGGCCTTGAACCCCTACTAGATCTCTTTTTCCCAAACCCCTTTTGGAAAGTTTTGCCTCTGTGATCTCTTTGGTATCCTGATGTGTTTGGTCAACTCAGCCTAGACTTTCTTCTCCTGTCTCCCTGCAAACTCACCTCCCTGGAAACACCAGAGGAGTCTTGTTTTGCCTGGAAACAGTCATGCTGAGAACAGGAAAATAAGTCCTAAACCTAGCCTTCAGTGCCTTAAGCCGACACAAAAACCGGATCAGAACAAAAGTACTTAACTCTCTGGAGTGCTGCAGCTTAGGTAAATGCCCGCAGGATCAGCATTAATTGCAGTATGTTAAAACTCAGTGACCTGCAGGCCTTAGCAGGATTGGGACCTTAATACCCCAAACACTGTAAGCTGCTTGAGGAAAAGCCCAGCAGAAAGAAGGTGCTGTCACCATCTCCAGAGTAGCAGCTCTTTAAAATAGATGGCCAGGCTCCTGCAGCCCTTGATAACAAAATAATCCTATACCAGGTAAACTGCAGAGACACACTATTGCACACTGTTCCTCTCCTTCCCTGCCTCTCCATTGCCGGGAACACATGGGGAGGGGTTTGTCCAAAGCCACCTGAACCTGCAGCAGGAGTTTGCTCTGACAGTCCCCTGGACCTGTTCTGTTTAGGTTGGTTCTCCAGGTCACTCCCTCCACACTGGCTGCAGCCCCTGTCCCTGTTGATGGCATGACTGACTCATCCTTTCCAAGCTAATCCTATATTTAAGAGGTAATTAAGACTGGTTAGTGGTCTGAAAAACGTTAAGCACATCTTCCATTTTTAAACTACCTGAGGTGGCTCTACCTCTTCCTCAAAGCCTGTCAAAAGGAGAAACAGGCTTTTTTTAAAATATTGTGAAATAGTGTACAGATGGGAGGAGCAGTTGGTTTGAAGAGGGCAAATGATGTTTGAGACTCCATGAGATGGAATCTACATACATGGGACAGTGCAAAGCTTTTCTGTAGTGAGTAAACTTGGCCAAAATGGACCTAAAACAGGGTCAGAGTGGAGAGGAAAGATGATTTTGTGAGTTCTGCTGATCAGTTGGAGCTTCCTTAACCCACCTGGTCCAGATCTGTATCTGCCTACAGAATCTGCACTACACACTCAGGAGTCTGGCTGGCCCTGGGCTGGCTCCAGGCTGCCTGCATTGCCTGGGGCAGGGATCAGCCCCAGGACAGCATGCCCAAGTTGTGAAAGGATAGTATCAGATGAGGTAGCCTTTCCTGGGCTGCAAAGATTAGTAAAGCTGATATATCTCTCTGTGTGCTTCTCCTTCAGCAATCAAGGCTTGAGTTCTGTACTCCAGGAGATAAACCCAATCTACTTTGTATTGCACCCTTTGTTCTCCGCTAAGCTGGGGGACCTGGGTAGGTTCCTGTGGTGAGTCAGGATGCTCAGAGCTGCATGCAGTGCCTTCAGGAGGGGGCTGTGACTGCCACAGCCTTCTGCCAGGCAGGTTAAAAAACCTCACTGCTGCTTCTGCACTGTCTGCAGGCCTGCAAAGCCTGGACGTGGGACAGGGCAGAGACTGTGGCCAAAGGAATAACAGGTTTCTTTTTATAGCATGGTCTGCTCTGCCCTTGACATTAAGAGAGCCTCTCCATCTTCAGGGTGTGCTGCCAGCAGGGCAGAGGCAGGTGGCTCCTTGTGTTGGGGGATCTCAAAGCTCTTCCTGATGCAGGGAGATTTTGTGCTTGACTGCAGGGGAGGGGTCTTCACATCAGAGCTTGTCACTTGTCACACAGAGAAGAAACTGTCTTCTATGATTTCCTGGAGAACAGCATTTGTCTGCAACATCAGGGGAGGCAGAGTTTGTAGGGCAAGGAGTGGAAATATGTTTGTTCTGTCAGCCAAGGTTGGGAGAAAAACAAATCAGTTTTCGTGTACTAGAACCTTTCCAGGAGTTTGGAAGAGACTCCATATTTATGCTTTGTGCAATTGCCCGAGTCTGGCCAAGGTTCCCTGGGGGGGAATAACCTGTGCAATCCCACGTGCAGACTCTGGGCACTTCTCCAGAGCATAAGAGTTCAAGGCTTCAGTTTCCTGGGCTCTTTGTGGTGTTAGCACATAAGGCAAACAGGAGCATTTCAACATGCTAATGACTGACAGAGAGTCAGTTATCTTCAGCCACAATGAACTGAGGCTGATGAACTGACATGACGTAAATAGTTTGGTTTGGTTTTTTGGGGAATTCTCTAAACACTATTTGTACCTTTTTCAGTGGTTTTAAAGATAAGATTTCCCTTGAGGGTTTCTGTTGTTGCACATCTCTACCCAGGTCTCAAGCCTCATGCTTAGCTTCTTGTTTCTCCCTTTAGCTCATGGTGGTCCCATGTGGAGATGGGTCCCCCCGACCCCATCCTGGGGGTGACAGAAGCTTACAAGCGTGACACCAACTCCAAGAAGATGAACCTGGGTGTGGGGGCATATCGGGATGACAACGGGAAGCCGTACGTCCTGAACTGTGTTCGCAAGGTGAGCCGGGCACTGGCTGCTGAGCAGAGTCAGGCCCAGGGGCCAGGTACCCTGAGGGAGTCAGGGAGGGGGAAGCAAGTTTTGTTTGTTGGTCCTTAAATAAGCTTTGTCTCTAACAGCAGAACAGTATTCCTGGATGTCTCCCTTAGCAGGACTAATGCTTTTGAGACATGACAGAGCCGTTAAGTAGTACAGGATAAAACAGGAAATACATGTCCTGTTTCCATTCAGGTAACTCTGACTCGTTGCTAACTTCCATAAGCCCTCCAATGCACCTCTTCTCTGAACTTCAAGGTGTTTCTTGAATAGGCCAGTGTTCTTTAGGGCACCCCCAAGGGAGAGAGGAGCTGACATTGGGCCCTTAGTGGATTAGTCTTAGAAATTCTGCTGAGCTGATGTTACCAGTTTCTCCATAAGCCAATCTTAAACTCCAGCCCAGGGAGCTGGGTATGGACGTTGCCCTTGAGGGGATTATGGGGTCTTTTAGGGCTGTTGGGGTAGAAATAGGGTGTTAAATAGCTGGCAGCTGACACATGCATTGATTGGCTGCACTGACAGGGAGAGTGCCTTTTCCATGTGTCTCATCAGTGTGGGGTTTAAAGCCATCCCTTGCCCTTCCTCTCTCTGTGCAGCTGGGTCACAACCAGGGAGTCTGGAGTGTCACAGGGACAGTTTCCTAGTGGTATGTGAATGCTGCCAGGGCCTGTTACACTCCCAGCATGACAAGGCCCTGCAAAAGGTTTGGGGATGTCTCCTATGCAGAGATATCTGCCTCTCAGTAGCACTCCAGTCTTGCTTTCCTGCAGGACAATTCCTGCTTGGGCAAAGTGTGTGTTCTTGTGAAGCAACATTGACTTGTAATGTTGCTCTCTTCTGGTGCCAGGTTTCCTTGGCTCCACTGTACCAACACTGTCACCCACTGAGGGCTCTGGTGGCTGTGGGGTTTTATCTGAAATGTTTGCTGCTGCCCCTTGCTTGGAATGAGCCCTGCAGAGAAACTCCTGTAAACGAACCTTTGCCCCTTTCAAGCAAGCAAACGTGCAGAGAAGTGACCTTCCGCTGTCCATCATTCACCCACGGTGATGCCCTCCTTGCTGAGCTTGTGTCCTCTCTTCCAGGCAGAGGCCATGATAGCATCCAAGAAGATGGATAAGGAGTACTTGCCCATCGGGGGACTAGCGGATTTCACCCGGGCATCTGCAGAACTGGCTCTGGGGGAAAACAGTGAGGCTTTCAAGAGCGGCCGGGTAAGGAGAGGCCGGGCCACGGGGCAGGGAGGACACATGCTTGGTATGTGGGTGCTCAGCAAATGTGGAGGAACTGGTGGGGAATTGATGCTTCTGAGTTGTGGGCTGGCTGGGCCAAAGGATCACTGCTCCCTCTGAAGGCTGGGGTGAGACAGCCCTGTCCAAGGAGGGGATTTAACCTGTCAAGGGGCCCAACTCCCTGCCCTGGAGCTGGAGCTGCTGACCCCTGTGGTCCCTCCAGCCCCTTGTCCTTGTTTTTGTGTGCTGCTGCCAGTGCACATGATGATTCTGCTCTCCCTGTAACACAACACAGCTACTCAAACTCAGATTATTTTTTTCTTTCCTTGCAGTATGTTACTCAAACTCAGATTATTTTTTTCTTTCCTTGCAGTATGTTACTGTGCAGGGTATTTCTGGGACTGGATCTCTGCGAATTGGAGCCAACTTTTTGGTGAGTGCCTGGACAACAGTGGAAGGAAAGGACATATTTTGACCAGAGCTGAATTTTTAGGGTTTTTTCACTGCATGAATGTATGCAGCCTGTTTGAACACTCTGTCTTTCTATTGACCAGCAACGATTCTTCAAAGCCAGTCGTGATGTCTATCTACCCAAACCGTCCTGGGGCAATCACACTCCCATTTTCCGTGATGCTGGCATGCAGCTTCAGGCTTATCGCTACTATGACCCCAAGACGTGCAGCCTTGACTTCTCTGGAGCCATGGATGACATCTCTGTGAGTTGCCTTTCATGCCTGGAAGAAGGGAGGTCATGTGGGGAAAAGGGTGGTGATCTTACTTTACCTTGTATGTGATGATGAAGCATGAAGCTGTGTCAGGGGAGGTTTAGGCTGGATATTAGGAAAAGGTTTTTCACCCAGAAGGTGGTTGGGCACTGAAACAGGGTCCTGAGGGAAATGGCATCAAGTCTGCCAGGGTTCAAGGAGTGTTTGAACAGTTTTGTTTAGTTCTTAGGGTTGTCCTATGCAGGGCCAAGGAGTTGGAATCCTTATGGGTCCATTCCAGCTTGGAGTATTCTATCATTACATGATGCCTGAAGGCATTAAATCAAGGCTAGAAGCCTCACGGAGCTTATCTAAGCTGTCTCATCTGTTGAGGAGAGTGTTTTGATATCATTGATGATTCATTCGCTATAATGTCTTCCTTAGAAAATTCCAGAGAAGAGCATCATCCTCCTACATGCTTGTGCTCACAACCCCACTGGGGTGGATCCCCGGCAGGAGCAGTGGAAGGAGTTGGCAGCTACGGTGAAGGTAAGCAATGTCCCAGGGGTACTGTGCCATTCCTGGGAAAACCACATCTCTGGCCTTTCATGTGTGGCACCTGGCTTTCACTTCACTAAAGGTTATTCCCTTTCCTGAAGCCAGGATGGGTGTCATGTTCCTGACAGCCAGCCAAATGCATCCACAAAGCTTCTAGCTGACTATTGGGCTTTCTGCTGGCACCTTCCCAGGAAGCTGGAGTAGGGAGGCCTGAAAGGACAGCAGCAGGGTTGAAAGCACGAGCTGTGATTGCTGTAGCGGAGCACCCAGTGCTCCCAATGCTAGAAGATCTCTCACATGCCTGGTGTCTCCTTGCAAGCTTCAGCTGGAAATAGACAAGTTCTACTTTCTCCACCTTCCTGCTGCTCTGTCAGGCCTGTAGCCAGTGAAATTTGCCTTGGAGATACTTGGCCTTAGTAGGGTTCTGAGAACTGGTAGATATCAAAGTGATCTCTGTGGCCTACAGAAGGGTAGATCTCCTGACTGTGGGGCAATGCATCTGGAGTATCTGCCCAGCTAACTAGAGAGTTCCCAGGTGATTTTCCTGGAAACTGATAATACAGAAGACATTGAAGTAGACTATTACTGTTGAATCTACTTCTGCTTCTGGGGCCAAGCTTGCACATCCCATAAATGCACTGGAGGGTCTTTAGCAGCTGTTTTGATGTGTGGTTGGTAGCTGCAGATTTTGGGCTGCTTTCCCTGTGGCGAGTGAAGGGGAATGGCTCTTTCTGGAGGAGAATGGCTGCAGGTGGACAGACTGCTGTCTGCATGGCTTTTCTCATCCTGCTGCCCTGCTCCTTGGAGGGGTGCTCAGCTTCTGTGACACTAGCTTCTATGACACTCTCTTCCATCTTTGCTGGCAGAAACGAAACCTCCTGGTGTACTTTGACATGGCCTACCAGGGCTTTGCCAGTGGGGACATCAACCGGGATGCCTGGGCTGTGCGGTATTTCATCGAGCAGGGCATCAACATCGTCCTGTCACAGTCCTTTGCTAAGAACATGGGGCTCTACGGTGAGTAGGGCATGTGGTGAGGCAATAGTTTCATCCAGGCTGCTGGTGGGATCCCAATCCTCCAGGGTGTAGCAGCCAGTGTCTTCCTGCTGCCTGTGTTCATCCTGCAGTACTGAGCAGGGATAGCCCATTAGGAGCTGGTGGAGACCCTTCTAGAGAACAGGGATCCACTAAAGCTGTGTGGTGTTGGGTGCCACAGTACAAGAAGGATATAAAGCTTTCAGAGGGTGTCCAAAGGAGACTACAAAGACGGTGAATGGTCTAAAAGAGAAGCCATACAAGGAGCAGCTGAGGACACTTGGCTTGGTCAACCTGGAGAAGAGAAGACTGAGAGCAGAGCTCATCATGGGCATCAGCTTCCTCCCAAGGGGCAGCATCTGCTCTCTGTGACAGGACCCAAGGGAATGACATAGAACTGTGTCAGGGAGGATTTAGGCTGGATATTAGGAAAAGGTTCTTAACCTAAAGGGTTATTGGAACAGGCTTCCCAGGGAAGTGTTCATAGCATAAGCCTGACAAAGCTTAAGGAGTGTTATGACAATGCTATCAGACACAGGAATTGTGGGATTCTTGAGGTTGTTCTGTGCAGGGCCAAAACCTGGACTCAACGATCCTTCCAACTCAGGATATTCTGTGATCCTTGTAGGAGAGCGTGCGGGTGCCTTCACAGTGATCTGCAGTGATGCAGACGAAGCCAAGAGGGTCGAATCACAGCTGAAGATCCTCATCCGCCCCATGTACTCCAACCCACCTGTAAATGGAGCACGCATTGCCTCCATGATCCTGAACACCCCTGACCTACGGAAGGAGTGGTAAGAAGAAATCTGTAATGTTCATGACAGTGATGTCTCTTTGTGCAGCCCTGTGCTGTGCTTACCGTGTGCTGCTGTCACATGCAGCTCTTAGCTCCAGAAACAGTCAGAACCATGTTTAGTCTAGAGAAATCCCTTCTTATGTCCTGGCATCATCTGGTGTCAGTTTAACCTGACACAAACAGGTTTTCCTTGTGTTAAAAAGGAAGAAAACACTGAAAAGGAGATAAAGCTCCCAAAGGATTGAGGGCTGCAGGAGCTGCTTATACAAGAAGCATAAAAGTCTGAGGTGGTGTAGCCATGTAGTGTGTCTCATGTGGGGGAAGTGGAAGCATAAGCCCCCTGGGAGTAAGACCCAGGAATGTAACCCTCATGCCCTAAACCTGATTCCTGGCGTCAGCTTGTGCTGTTTTCCCAGCCTCTTGTTGCCGAGTCCCTCCCAGCAGCTGGCCTGGCAGAACAAAGGCTGGCAGTGTGCTGTGGCCTCGCTGGGGTCTGTGTTCTTTTGGCAGCCTGACACTTGTGCCTGATCCAGGGCCCAGCAGAGACATTTCCTAGCTATGCTGCTTTCGAGCAGGGCCTGTTTGCCAATGCTACGCCTGCACTCTTGGTTTATCTGTAGATACTATTTTATCTGGGTTTGAGTAGTGCTGCCATGAGGCATCGTACTGACCCATGGCTTTCAGATGTGAGAAATGTCTATATTCTGGTAGTGTCCAACAGCAATGGAATAAATAAGGAGAGGTCACCTTCGGGTGTCAGAAGAAAGAAGCAGGTCCCCCAGCTGGAGCTATATCTTCATGCTCATCTGCATCCCCCCATGGGCCCCCTCCAGGTGGAGAGGTTGATTTTCAATAGCTGAGGTAGGGAGAGCAGCATTGGTGTGTTCCAGCCCTGCTCTGAATGGTTCCTGGGTTTGCTCCTCAGGCTCACAGAGGTGAAGGGCATGGCTGACCGGATCATCAGCATGCGGACTCAGCTGGTGTCCAACCTGAAGAAAGAGGGATCCTCCCACAACTGGCAGCACATCACTGACCAGATTGGCATGTTCTGCTTCACAGGGCTGAAGCCTGAGCAGGTAAATGCGATTCCAGTGGTCTGAAAGTGTCATTTGCGGTCCTTGTCAGTAAGTTTTTGACTGCAGCTGCCAAAATGAGCCCTCATCAGCACTTCTTCCTCAAGAGGAACATCCTCCAAGCCCTAAGTACTGGCACATCATGGGGACCCCGGTTTTGCTCTGTTCCCTGCTGTACTTGGGAAGGTAGAAAGTAAATCTAGCTGTCATGTCTATCAAAGCAAGCAGTCACTTGGTGCTGCTCTGAAGTGACCTTAAAGGTCAGCTCAAGTGAGGTGACTCTTCCAGCTGAACATGTGCATTGTTGCTGCTTGAGCTGAGCAGCATCTCTCTTGGTGCACAGGGTACTCTGCAGGTGGTGGGATGCCCTGTCTGCTGGCAGCCAGTTTGCTTTGAGTTTCAGCAAGCTGAGTAAATTTGCACTTTGCTGACACAGCAGAGGTTGGCCTGCAGTTTGAACTTTGCTCTTTCACCCCAGGTGGAACGGCTGATCAAGGAGTTCTCAGTCTACATGACAAAGGATGGACGCATCTCTGTGGCGGGAGTTACATCAGGCAATGTGGGTTACCTGGCTCATGCCATCCATCAGGTCACAAAGTAAAGACAAAGGGGTGCCCTGGAGCTGGTGGCTTTCCCTTCCCCACCAGCCGAAGATGGGGAGGGAAAAGAAACAAGCAGAATACTTCCAACCACAGCACTTGAAGCCGCTGCTGAATGTATCTCGTAGATGAGTTGTTGTAGAGGCCTGGTCAAATCCACCCTGTGTTGTGGACCAGGGCCGTCATTGCTGGCTCCTGCTCATCACAGCCGTTCTTCCCTGCTGTCCATCCTTTCTCCATCAGCCCCAGCACCTATCTATGCTGGAGGAAGCAAATGCTTAGCAATGCCATCCTACCAGTGAAAGCACCAAAGGCTTCTCTGCAGGTGGGAAGGCTTTGTGAGGCTGCTGGCTGCTGGCCCAAGCAGCAGCAGCAGGGAGCTGGGTGGGCTGAGTTGGAGGGCTGCTCTGGTGTGCTCCTCCAAATTCCTCAGCCAGTCCCTGCTGCCAGCAGGCTTCATCCTCCTCCATCATCCCAGCCTGGGGCTGGGCAGCACCAAAGCTGTCCTCTGACAACCAGCTCTGAGGACTTCTCACTACCAAACTCTGCTCCATCATCGGCTTTGCTCTTTCCATCTGGGACTCTCCTTTCAGGTGTAATTCACAGTGGCATCAGTGCATGGGGCAGACCAGTGTCCTTTTAAACCTTGTCTCATACCTGGAGGTGAAACAATTTCTCACCCTCCCCCTCCCCCCCCCCCAAGAATCTTCTCTCAAAACTGCTCTCTGGTGGTCTCTGCCTTGCCCCATTCCTGTCCTAAGCCCAGCAGTCCAGTCCTATACCCCCAGCAGCCCTCCCTGCAGTCTTTGTGCGTGTCCCAAAGCTGTAAGCCAAGAGGCTGGCCCTGTAGTATCTCACTCACGTGGCCGTGTGGGGCATTCCTCTCTGCTCTGTTCAACCACATTTCTGGTGACACCAGAAAACAGATCTTGAGAGAAATCTGAGAGCTGATGACTCAAAAACCATTCTGTCCTTCTAAACAGAGTGTCCCTGAGGTCCCATGACTTATTGGACTCTGATTTTTAATCCAAATAAAACTGGTGCATAGCCATGTTGAGCAGGGGACTTCATCCTGTCATTGAGCAGTTGGATCCTGTCCCTTCCATGCACCAAACATTCCTCCTTAGGGCCATGCTAGCACAGGGGATCTTACATGACCAGTGAAACCCTCATCTCCTGAGAATCCTGTGTAGAAGGACCAGTTCCCACTGATGGCCCTAGGAGCACAGTGTGTGTGAACTGCGGTTGTCCAGGTGCGAGCTAGTGTCACGGAGCTGAAATTGAAGCCTGTGGTGTTGAACGTGGGTGTTGCTGTGGAGAGGACAAATTCCCAAAAGCTGTCTGCCTTGGGACGTTGGGCCATCCTTGGCCACTGGCCCACGATGGAGTGGAGCCTCCCTAAGTGGAGCTGGAGGAATTAACTCTTGAGTCTGTGAGCTGTCTCCATCCACTGGCACATCTTCCTCTGCAGCCACACGAGGGTGTTTAGCAGGGCAGTCCTCATTTTCCATTCCTGCCCCGGCAGCTCTGTGCCGTTGGAGCTGGGACAGGTCCGGTCTGGTGCACCTGTCCCGGTCTAGTGCACCTTGTTGCTACACTTGCTGGAAGGCTGGATCCTCCTGCCGCTCCCTGGCAGAAGGTTTCCGCTCCCATGCCGCTTGTTTACTGGCCCGATGCCCACAGCCGCTGCTTGCTGTCCTTTGTGCAATAAACCGCTTTCCATGCCTCGCACGCCGTAGGTGCTGCCCCACGGTGCTGTGGGTTCCTGTGCTGTGGTCCCCGGTTCTGCGTGGCTCTGGAGCTGCCGCCTCCTGCCCTCTTACCCGCCTGGGGCCGTTCTCCTGCCCCTTCTCTGTATAATAAAAGCACCCTGGAGCACAGCCCCGTCTCTTGCCCTCTCCTTGCCGCAGGTCCCCGCGGGTTCAGGCTCTGGGTAGAGCTACCCGGAGGGGGGTGTGTCCCCTTGGCTGATGTTCCCCCACCTTCGGGGCTGGACTACAACCCCCGGCGTGCAGCGGGTGGGGCGGGGCCGCCGCCGCGCCGCCGCTGCCGCCCAGCTCGGCCGGGGCCGGGGCCGAAGAGAACAGAACAGCGCTCCCCGCCTGGTGAGTGGGGACGGGATACGGACGGACCGGGGGGACACACGCGGGGAGCCCAGGCACCGGCTAGGGCAGCAGTCTGTGCATCCCCTGCGAGCGCGGGCTGACCGTCACCAGCTCCGGGCCTTGCTCCTCCGGGCGGGGGGCGCCGCCGGGGCCCGAGCGGGGCCGCGGGTCTGTCGAGTCACCCTCGGTGAAGCGCCTGCTCTCGGGGTTTCTGGTTGCCAGGGTATGGCGGCTTTGCCTGGAGGGAAAGGACACCCTTCAGCATCCTCCCCCAGGCCGCGGGAGAAGCATCGACCCCCTGCAGCATCCCCGGCCCGGCGGGAACTTCAACCCACGCGGACCCACCGGCCTGGCCCTCCACGCTTCTACCCACGGGGCACCGGGGCGGCCTTTCCTCCCCTTCCCCAGAAAATTACAGAGAATTCATAGCACAAGCACAGTGTTTAAATAGCCCAGAAGCAAGGAGTGAGCTGGGCAGAAAGAGATGTTCTCTGAGAATAAAAATCAGATTTCCTTGAAAAGAGATTTCTCGTGCTCATGTAGATTCCTACAAAATCCTGCCAGGTTGTGAGGGTCGATCTCTTCCAACTTGGAGGCAGTGGGATGAGATTTGGACTTTCCAACCACCAAGGGCTGTGATGCTGGAAACACCAGATCTTCAAATCCAAATGCTTCTGAGACATCATCTCCTGCTGGTTGTCACCCTGGGGGGTGCACTGGAAGGGGCCAGTCGTGCTTTTCCAGTTGACACAGTATTTCTGCTGCACACAGGTCATTCGTGTTGAGCCCAGCCTTGCCCTTTACTCAGGAGCACGTGCACAGCTGCTCTTGCAGAGCTTGCAGAAATTAGGTTTGGAAATCAGGAAGTGAGCCATGACACTGGGTCTCATGCCCACAGACAGGCGAGTCCTGCTGTGAGGCTGCAGCTCCTCAGCCCCACAGCCAGGGTTCAGTCCCCCATCTGACAGCAGTTGAGTCCTCTCCCTCATTTGAGGACAAGAGGTGAGTTGTGCTGTATCTCTGCTGGTGTGTGTGCTGTGACTCCCCCCAAGATAAGACCCAGGGAACTCAGTTCCCCTGTGCCCCCACCTGATGCCCAGGTTGTCCCTTGTTAATATAATTTAACACTTAACAGTGTCATTCTTCATCTCCTTGTAGGAGTAGGGAAGCGCCTGACTCCCCTCTTGCTGCATTCCAGCCTGTTTGCTGCCCTTCCTGCCTGATGGAGCCAGTGCTGGCTGAGGACCCTCCTCAAGGTGCCCAGCTGAGCCTGGTGCAGGACCACTAGTGGGACGTGGATGGTGGCGTGTGCCACCTGAGGAGGGACGATGGCTCAGGGCACCGGGAGCATCAACAGTGACTACAAGGATTGGGAGTGGAGCGACGATGCTGGTGAACGGGCCAGGCTCCTGCAGAGCCCTAGTGTGGAGACGGTGCCCAAAAATTCAGAGAGCCAAGGAAACAGTCTGGGGACCACGTCAGCTCTGGGAGCTGTCTTCATTGTGGTCAACGCTGCCCTCGGGGCTGGGCTGCTCAACTTCCCTGCTGCCTTCAGCATGGCTGGTGGCGTGGCTGCAGGCATCACCCTGCAGATGGTAAGAGAGTGGGGAAGGAACAGCCCCCTGTCCCACCCTGGGAGGGTGCATGGGAGGAACATGTGGTGCCCCAGGAAGAGCTTGGGGAGGACCAGACTCCTAGGAAGAAGCTCTTTTGGGTGAGGTACACCAAAGATGCACAGTGTGTTCAGGAGTGGCTGCCTGGGGTGGCTCAGGGGACTTTGCCATGCTATTGGTTCAGTGTTCCCTCCCTGTCTCTCCCCCATCCCAGTGCATGCTGATCTTCATCATTGGAGGCTTGGTCATCCTGGCGTACTGCTCACAGGCCAGCAACGAGCGCACCTACCAGGAGGTTGTGTGGGCCGTCTGTGGGAAGGTGCCTGGAGTGCTGTGCGAGGTGGCCATCGCTGTCTACACCTTTGGCACCTGCATCGCCTTCCTGATCATCATTGGAGACCAGGAGGACAAGAGTAAGAGCATCCATGGAGCAAATAATAACCAGTTGTCCCTTCAGCTGGAAGGGCCAACCTGACCATCTTGGTTGTCCCCACAGTCATTGCTGCTCTGGTGAAGGAACCTGAGGAATTTGGGAGCAGCCGCTGGTACACAGACCGCAAGTTCACCATCAGCATCACCGCCTTCCTCCTCATCCTGCCCCTCTCCATCCCCAAAGAGATTGGCTTCCAGAAATATGCCAGGTGGGTGGGAAGAGCCCTCTGGGCCTGGGAGTTGGGCTGGGCCAGCCAGCACCCACCTAAGCACAGTTGCAGAGGACAGGGACTGGAAAAGCTGTAGTTCTAGTGCCATATCTGCCCACTTGCCATCTGCCTTCCCATGCCTCAGTTTCTCCATCTGGGAGGCAGCGGAGCAGCTGAGCACCGAGCAGCTGAGCCACAGTGTTGTACTTCAGGGCTTGTGTCCTTCCCTTGTGCATGCTGGAGGAAGCAGGGAACACTGCTTTCAACTACATTGTCTCCTATCTTTGGAGCTGGCAATCCAGCAGAAAGGAGAACCAGTAAGTGTCCCTAGACCATGTGGTCTGCAGGCCAGCCCTGCTCCACCAAGAATCTTGGTGTGACCTGGCTGCTGGAGCTGGACCAGGGGCACCAAGGAGTATCACTGCTTCAACACTCGCCTCTTTCTCCAGCCCAAAACCTAAATCAGGCAGGTTTGCCACTCACAGAAGCATGGGATAACCCCCAAATGCAACAGAATTGTGTTGGCATCTGCTTGGGGGACAGCCAGTGACATTTTCTGTCATATTCCCATGGGAAGGGAGAGCAAAAATTGATCTGATAGGCAGGAGAGGTGTAGCCTGGGCTGTGCAGGGCAGAAGATTGGAATGGAGAAGCTGGGAGGAGACCCTCCATGAAGTGGGGAGGCAGAGCACTCACAGCCTCCTATCCCCTCTCACAGCTCCCTCAGTGTGATTGGCACATGGTATGTCACAGCAGTCATTATCATCAAGTACATCTGGCCTGACAAGGAGCTGGTGCCTGTGGAGATCCCCACCAGGTGAGAGCAAGAGACACGATGCTGTTGGTGCCATCAACAGCACTGCAGAGCCAAGCAGGGCTGTGGGAGCAAGGGCTGCAAAATCTGGGGATAAATCTTTCATCAGTCCCATCCCTGGTCCTGGGGACTCTGCATGTTGCTGCCAGAAGCTCCCAAATGGCTGCACCTCGGCATGTTTCAGAGAAGCAAGTGTTAATAGGAGGAAAAAGTCCTCTTAAAGGTCCCCATGGTTCTATCACAGGTTTTGATCAGCACTAATAGGCTTTTATCTCTGACATATGCAGTGCTTGTGCTCACCCAGCAACAAGGGCTGTGTCTATATTTGGATGATTTGGGTTATTTCCTTGGCCAGCACAACCACTGTGGCTTATCCCCTTCCTCACAGTTTGTATTTTTGGATCCAGTGCAGGAATTTTATGGCAGAGCAAAGGTTAGACCAGTTTTTTGTACTGCCCAACTAGATCCATATATTTTATTGATACTTTTACTTTTGTATGCTGAGGTTTGGCTGTTTCTGTCTCAGTGAAAGGTCCTGGTCTTCAGGGAGTACCAGGTCCCATGCAATTCCATGCAATAGCACCATCCTGCTGGGGGGACGCAGTAACGGCACAGACACTGAGCACTCCCAGCTCCTCCTCCCCTGGGGCACGGGATGGGAGGTCACAGGGGATTCTGGTCTGACTGATGGGTGTTTCTCTCCTGCCAGCCCCTCCACCTGGACAGCTGTCTTCAATGCCATGCCCACCATCTGCTTTGGGTTCCAGGTAAGGCCACAAGCTTGGCACTCACCTTCCATCCTGTGGTTGCTTGGGTGGCAGACTAAAACCCTGCCTGTGTGATTGTCTTGGTGATGGGCTAAAACCTTGCCTGTGTGCTCACTGCACAGCTTTGCAAGGAGGCTGAAGCCTTTTTAACATCTCACCACCTCTGGATGGAGATGGATCCATTTTACGCCAGCTAGGGCAGCCTATCCCTCCCCTTTTCTTCTCCAGTGACAAACCTGGGGGTTCCCGATATCACAACAAATGCAGAATATCACGAGTGGGATGCCACGTGGTTCAGCCCATCATGTGTCCCCACTGTCTCTGTGTCCTGGCAGTGCCATGTCAGCAGCGTGCCCGTCTTTAACAGCATGAAGCAGCCAGAGGTGAAGACCTGGGGGGCAGTGGTGACAGCAGCCATGGTGATTGCTCTCTTCGTCTACACAGGCACTGGTAAGTGAGGGGACACCCTGTGAGTGTGGCACAGTCCTTGGAGTGGCTGTGAGCTTCAGGAGGGCAGGGACCCCCTGGTCTGCAAGGGTCAGAAGGAAAAAGGAGGAGAGTCCATTGAACACCTCTGCAGCGTGCTTGTGCCATATCCATCCAAGCCTGGTCCCTCAACATATGCTCAGGAGACTTGTCCCTGTCCCCTGCTGACTAGTCCCTTCCTGGCAGGCATCTGTGGCTTCTTAACCTTTGGAGCTGGCGTGGAGCAGGATGTCTTGATGTCCTACCCCTCCAATGACATCCCTGTTGCCCTGGCCCGGGCTTTCATCATCCTCTGTGTGCTGACGTCCTACCCCATCCTGCACTTCTGTGGCCGGTGAGTGCTGGGAGAGATGGGGCTGGTGTGGGAAGGAGGAGCAGCACGAGGACACCCCTCTGTGCTGGGTCTGTGCCCACAGGGCTGTCTTGGAGGGTCTCTGGCTCCGCTATACCGGGATAACAGTGGAGGAAGACGTGGTTCGGGAGCGGAGGAGACGCCTGCTTCAGACCATCAGCTGGTTCCTCCTGACACTCCTTTTGGCTCTTTTCATCCCTGATATTGGCAAAGTAATCTCTGTCATTGGGGGCTTGGCTGCCTGCTTCATCTTTGTCTTCCCAGGTAAGGCATTAAGGCATTCTGGAATGCTCAGGGGCTGATAAAAGTCTCATGGTCTTGTGTCTCAAAGAGGGAGGGGCAGGATGGAAACAGAGGAATCAGGAGATTTTTAGAGGAGGACAAAAATGTAGTGTGAGGCCAGCCAGCAGCCCAACTATTTTGGCTGGACTTGGTGCTCTGTAACAGGGTAGCTCCCTGTTTTATGGAGTGTCTGTTCAGTCCCCAGTGGACAGTCCTCATTTGGTTCTAATTTCCCTCCCCTGACTTTCAGGGCTCTGCCTGATTCAAGCCAAGCTCTCCGAGATCCAAGAAACCCGGGCAATCAGGTAACTGAAATGTGCCTCCCCTCTCCCCTATTCCCCTGTGGATATTGGGATGAAGGACCCCTCTAAATATGTCCTGTCCTCCTGCATCCACAGCTGGTGGGCCCAGGTCAGCTATGGGGTGTTCATGGTCACCCTTGGAGCCTTCATCTTTGGACAGACCACTGCAAATGCCATCTTCGTGGATCTTACAGCCTGATTCCTCCAGGCTGGACTGCACTGCTGCTGCTGAGGGGATGGAGGTTTCCCCTAGGACCAAAGGGAAGTGGGAAGAAAACATGTTGGTGTGTTGGGAAGATCCAAGAGAGCCATTGTGACTGGGGCTTGGCTGAACAGGCCCTGTGGTGGTTGTATCTCATTATCTTAAGGCACCAGGCAGTCAGGCTTCTCTCAGCCCTGGCTCCCTGGTGAAGCCAGAGCAACACTACAAGGGGACCTGTCATCCAAGGCAAGCTCCTTCTACCCCTTGGGGTAGGCATCACTCCCTTAGACATCACTAAGGGGTCATGGTTGGGGTTTGCAAAGCCATGCTGCTCTCATCTGTGTACCCTTGTGCTGGTGGAGCTCCTCTCCACAGCTAAAAGTCCTTCTCCCAGCTTTGGAGAGAGAAGCAGTGTCCTACATAAAAGGAAGTAGTAATCATGTTTATCAAACAGGGAGACACCCCCATAGTCCTATTCTGTGGCAATGTTTGGTTTGAATTCTGGTTTCCTGCCAGTCTCCTGCCCCTACTCTGATATCTCCCTCTGCCTGGAGGATTGCACTTTGTGTTACAAAGGCTTGCCTTCAGCCTGTTTGGGTTTTTTCTTTTGAGGATCAGCATGACCCTGGGGTAGGGACATGCCAGTGCAATGTTTTCCTTGCCGAGGTTGCTCACTCAGTAGAGACGCTGCTATGACTGCATCGACCTACTGAAGACACTACAACAGAGCAAAGCTCTTCTCCAGATTTACAATCCTGTTCTTCCAGGTGTCCAGGAAATGGGACTGGGCCAGGTTTTAAGGGACGCTTTTGGGATAAAACAGTCAGTATTCATTTGTTTTATATTGTTCTCTTGGTCATTTACACTCTCTATGGCTGGTGTTGCTCTGGGCTGTCCCTCTGTTGCCTGTCTGGATGACAGTTTCATTCCTGCTTTTTCTGGGTTGAGCAGTTCTCCCAGCTGCAGATTTGGTTGGGGGTGTTAAATCTCAACAGCAAAGTTTTCTTGTTCTGTCTTTGAGTTTCTTTTTATCTTGTTTGGCTTCTAAAACCATTGGGGAGGGAAGAATTCAAGTGTAGCTGTTGATGCATCTGTGATGAAGGTTCAGCCCAGATTTGTGCAAAACCTGGCCCTGCACCTCCTGCACCTTCTGGATGCAGCACAGGCTGTTGTGGTAGGAAGGAGAGCCATGGCTTGAGCTCCTGTATGTCTTAGTGTGGCTCTGCCTCACTGCAGTCAGTGGCTGCAGGAGGGGCAACAGTACGTGGGTGCTTCACCACATGGAAACGTTTGGTCTTTCCTTACTAACACTGCCTGTAAATGGGGACCTCTCCATTGCTGCTTGGGTCAGGGAGACCCAGATGGAGGAGGAAGAAAAGCCCCAAGCACAGCAGGATTGTTTGAGGGATGCTGTGAAGGCACAGATCCCTCCTGCCTCTCCCAAGGGATCTCCAGCATCTGTGCCCTCATCTTTTGACAAAACCAGGCTCCACCAAACCCTCACTTGTATGGCATCAGCTAGGTCCCAAGCCCCTTTGCCAGGCTCCTACCTGAGAGCAGGAGCTGGCCTTGGGGACCCTTTGGCATAAAGATGTCCAGTTGTCCTGGATGTGGGGAGCACAGAGCCACCTCCCATGGAGCCCAGCAGAGATGCTCAACAGATGCCAATGCCAAAATGCCTTCCAGTGCCCACCCTGCAGGAAGATTAAAAGGTTTGGTACCTAGTGAGTCTTGTGGCCCTGGCTTTCCTGAAGGTGTGCTAGGCATGAGGAAGTCCCTTGGCCAAAGTGGAGAAGGACACAGTGTCTCATGTCACCTGGGAAACACCTGGGCTCCCTTGCTGCTCCCACAGTGTCCCTGTGGCTGAGGGCAGGTCTCGAGGTGCTGTGGCTGTTCCTGTTTGCCTTACTGCTCCCCTGTTTACAAATACTGGCTTTTTACCACGTATTTTGTACATGCAGAAAGTGGAGGGTACTCAATAAAAGTGACATTGTGATGCATATGTCAGGCAGCATGAGGTCGCTTCTGTGGGAGACGCTCCCAGGTGGGATTCAGCCATATTCTGAAATGCCATCCCATCTCTCCGAGCTTTGGGATGGATGGTGTGGAGCCCTCATCCTCCGGAGTATCTTCGCGCCCAGGGCCGGGGAAGCCAGGGGAGGGTCTGTGGGCCCCGCTCCTGAAGTGGCACCCCAATATCGACCCCGGGTCCGGCAGGCGGGTGTGGTGTGGCTGAGAAGGGCGGGAAGGAACTGAAGGGAGTTTCCTCTTCGGGACTGAGGCCGGCCATCCGGGAAGGTGCAAATGGAGAAAGGATTTCCTTAGAAAGGAAAACCCACCCCTGGAGCGTGCGGGGCCCAGGCCAGGCGCTCTGAGGGACCCACAGCCACCATGTCGTGGGGCACCAGCGCCTGGGCCGTACCAAGGCAGCGTGGGCGAGGGGACGCCAATTCATGGGCCTGCACTACGGCCTGTACCACCAGGTGAGGGAGGACGGGGCGGGCCGCACCACTCGGAGAGGGCTATCCCCCGCTCCATGACTCCGCGCGCCCCTTGGCACCGCCCGCCACGGCCACTTCCTCTTCCCGCCCCGCCCCCGCGCGACGCCCCTCGCTCATTGGCCGGTCTCGGCAGCGCGGGTTGGCTGTCGGCGCGCACGCGCAGGCGGAGAGTGCTAAGGAGCTCTGATTGGCTAAGGGAGTAGGAAGGGTTTCGGCCCTTCCCGGCCAATGGCGCGCGGTTTAGGCTCCGCGCGGAGGGCGGCAGGCTGCCCGTCCCCGAGGTCGCACGCCGCTGATTGGCCGGCCCCACGAGGTCCCGCGCCCTGATTGGGCGAAGGCTCCTTCTTGGGGGCGCGGCAGCTCCGCGCGCGTTCCGCCCCTCCGCTCCCCCCGCGTCCCCCCCCCGCGAGAGGACGGGGGAGGGGAAAGGCCGCGGCGCGAGCGCGCGACCCCATCCGCCATTTTGTATCGGAACGGCGGCGGCGCGAGAGAAGCGCGCGAGCGGCCCCGGCCCGGCCCTCACGACACCGCCGAGGTGGGAGCGGCGCCCGCCCGGCCCCGGGGGGAGCTCGGGGTGGCTGTGGGAGCACTGCGGGCCTCGCGGCGGGGGGAGTGGAGCTGGGGACGGGGCCGAAGGCAGCGGGGCCGGGCCGGCCTGCGCTGGGGGCAGCGGGGCCGGCTGAGGCCCGCCGGGGTGTGCGAGAGGCAGCGGCGGGACCCGCGGCCCTCTCCCCCCGCACTCCTCGGTCCTGTGGCCGCCCCTGAGCGACAGAGGGACCGCCGCAGGGTCCGGGGCGGGAGCCGCGGGTGTTCCCGGTTCGGTGGCGGCGGTAGCGTCGCGAGGTGGCGGGGAAACCGCCAGCTCTGGAACTGTGCTCATTTCTCCCCCTTGGCTTGTGTAACGCCGGTGGTGACAGGTGGAGCTTTGAGGACTCCGGGCCGGGCCTGCCCCGGCCGGGCTCGGCGGCCTCCGTAGGAGATCGGTGTTGTTGTGACCTGCCCGCAGAAAATACGGAAAAAGTGAGCTGTAGTAAATAATCCGGTGACATAACCTTCTTGCAGACCATAGAAGAGAAATCCTTCTCAGTGCCGTCCTCCAGTTAAGAAAATGCTGCCCAGTAAAATGGACTTGTATAATTCTGAACTGGAAATAGCAACAGTTGGGTGTTTGGACAGATGCTGTATCGGTACAAGAGCTTCTTTACAATAGTTTTCTGACTTGGATTAGTTCATTTACTCCTTATACAGGAAGGCCAGTGAGTACTCAGAGTTTAATTTCAACAAACCACAAGCAGTTTGGACTGTATTTGAGAAGAATTGAGGTAATACTGAAAATACAACGCTAGTCTGTTGGTACGTCATGTACTCAGATTGTTTCTGAATCCCACTTGTTGCATGGAATCATGGCAACTGCTCTCAGAAACTTTTTTTTAAGCAGGGAACAAAACAGGTGTGCCTCTGACAAGTCATTCTGAGTGTACCCAACTGATTCCTGTTTCTAGGGTAACTACTTTGGCATTAGCTAAAATTATAGGCAGGATGAGTCCAGGTGGGGTGACTCTCTTATAAACAGGAAACAAACTTAGTAGTAGACTGGTCTGTCTTTTCCATGTTTGCTATTTTGATTCTTTTGGCCCTTTTAAGTTCACTCTTAATTGTTGGTCCTGTTGGCCTGGTGTCTCCAAACCAAACTCACAGCCAGTTTGCTGCCTACCTGTGTCTATTTAGAGAAACACCTTGTGCTGTTTGTCCTTTATAGTGTTCCTAGGTTTTTGATTTATGCTGAAATGGCCACTCTTGATGTTCAGCTGAGTAACTGGAAGAGAAACTGTGAAAACATAACTTAGCAAAAGAGAACGGTAATGTTTTGTGTCCCCATGGTGGGACATAACTAAATCACGTTGGGAATTGTTATCACTGAGAATCAGGGTTGAGGCCATCACTATTTTAGCCAGATTTCTCTTTTGTTCCATAAACATCCCTGATGTATGAATTTTTCAGTTTTCCTTTGACTTTTGAAGTAGCATTTAGCTGTTTTAAAACACATTTTGGATGGTAAAAAACCATGAAGCATTTGATAACAAGTCCCTCTTTTTCTTCCCTCCAGCAGAAACTTTATTATGCAGTGTTTGTCTGAAGGAGAACTGGGAAGTGAGAGTTTCTCGGTTGGTTTTTTTTAACAGTCCAGGTTGAGATGTGAAAACGCCTGAAGCAGCCGTGTCATGTTTGATGCATATCTCATGTATTTGAGGGAGTTTCCAAAGTGCACCTTCACTGGCCTGAGTGTATAGGAACAGCGTAGGTGCTTAGTTCAGCCACACTCAGTAAACTAAAGTTATTGTGTCTAATTATCTTTGTGACTTCCAGTTTACTGGAATTGGGTGCAGCTTTCCAGTGTATGAAATGTTCAGGTGTCTTTTCTTTTTGTAAACACTTGAATTTGAACTGGTCAAATGAATCGGGAACTTATTTTACTGCTAATGTGATTACCACTGTGGGTTTTTTTGCTCAGTAGATTTCAAAGGGGTAGACATCCTGAAATACTAAGTATAGTATGATTTAGAACCACCTTTCTGTCTTGGATTGCTCCCAGTGTTGGCCTTCAGAGAGGTGTGGTGCTCTTCCATGTTTTGTATTTGCTCATGGGTTTAAAAAGAGGGTAAGGGAGTGTTCTGGAGAGCAGATTTAGCAGTGGTCCCTTAAGCATGTTTTATGTGATGTTTTGTGACAGGAGTTTAGAACATAATCAGCAAACACGTTGCTGTTCGTGTCACTTGATCTTTTTTATCCTCTGTGTGCAGCATGTGTGCCCTGAAATCATACAACTCTTGAAATCCAGTGGGAATAGTTACTTCTGCAAAATTCTGAAAAAAGATCCAAAGTTATCTTAAAGGAATTTTGAAATTACTTTCTTTGTAAAGATGCTTCTGAATTTGTGGAAGACTTCAGGTTTGTCAACTTCAGCGTCAAGGCTTAGTTACTGGCTAGTGATTTCTGGGTAGTAGGGAGTGTCTTTGGTTACACCTGATGGGTGGTTTCATATTGGCCCTCTCTGTTTTGTGATTTTTGGATTCCTGCCTGAAATTTTATTGCATTTACATTTCAATCCAACAGAACTCTGCTCTTGAAAAAGATCTACTGAAAGAGATGCCAAATGTTTTTGCTGATGGGCTGTTGTTTTCCTTACGAAGTGTTCAGGGTGTGTGATGCTGTAGAACTTCGGTAATTTTTTTTTATCTCTTTAAAATTGGTTGTGTTGCACAATATAAAATAGCAATCTTGTAAGAGGCCCCTGCCGGGTATCTTAATCCATTACTGTTCCATAGGATCTGTGACTGAAAGTAGTTAATTTTGCCAGGTAAGCTAAATTTTTTTTTATAAACTCCCTGTAGCTGAGGCCTAACTTGTCTGAACATGACAGGTTTGTCCCATGGAATAAAAGCTTTCTGAGTTGTTGAGACCAGTGTGGAGAGATTCATTCCCACAAGGATGTATGGATCTAAAAATAAAGTCTGCTTCGCATAGCATTCATAGCTTCCTTAATCAGTGCTGTAGTAATTGAATTTTAGCCTTGCACTGAATGACCAGAGAGGTACCTGTGCAGTTCTGCTTTGCAGGCAAGGCTCCCTTGGTTATTCTATACTGTCCTGAGTTAGGTTGCACCGTTTGAACCTCTGAAGTGCCGTTAATGTTGTGTCCGTGGGAGCTGTCAGGGTTTGCTGTGTGTTGGGATACACGTGGTGCAAACCATATGTTTAGAACATAAATAGGAAGCTGTTTCCTCAGCTATTGTTCCTTCCTCGAGTCTCTGTGTTTGCTCAGGCTCTTCCTTGAGAGGAAAAATCCCGTTTTGCTTCCAGCTTGGATTGTCCAGTGGCCCCGCCAGATTTTGCAGTTGGAAGGTGGCAAAGCTTGTTTTGCTTCTCTGCAATCAAAGGTTCTCTGCTTTTTTGGGAGACAACAGATATGCTAATAGGAGGGTGGGATGGTCAGTGTTCATGCTCTGTAGGGTGTTGTTTGGCAGCAGGGAGGCTTGAGCTCATTTAAGAATTTCAGTACTAAAACCCCTGGGTTTTAGGTGGAGTAGGTGTGATTGTTGTGCTGTTTGTATTGGTATGAGGAAAAATGCCCGGAGAAATGTGGTTTTTCTTCCTAGGGGCCTGAAAGGCAAACTCTGAAATTCTGTTATTGCCTTAAAAATTGGTCAAGCTGAATTATGTCTCACAGGCTGTTTGAACTGTAGGCAGTTCAAACAGCCTGTGAGTTCTCCAGGCTGGTTGCTGTAAGCTGGTGCTCTGCTGGGACTGAGTTCCCCTTGCTGACTGCTGGTTTTAGTAAATGCAAGTACTGTGCCAAGGTCTGTGTGCTTGATTTTTAACAAATGCTTTTCAGAAGCTTTATATTGGTCATGTGTGTTAAACCCTGCCTGTAAGATTGTTTTGGAAGGCGTGTGTTTGCCAAACCTATTTTCTAGGTTATTCCAAAAGACGAATTCAAAGGTTATTAAAAAAAAATAAATCAGGCTCTGTACTACTGAGAAATCCTTTTAAACTTTTGTGCCAGTCCTGCCTTCTAGATGTTCCACAGTCGGTGGCCTTTTAAATCTTTATATATAAAGGTGATGAATTCTAGCTTGTCAGATGTACTAAAAAGAAATAGAAGTTCAGTGTATTTGTTCTTACTGCAGTTTTAAACGTGCCTTGAAATTCTTTCAGAGACCAACTGCCTTGTCATTGAGGAATGCTTTCAGTTTCTTTGGGTCATGTAAGTTTTATTGCATAAGAAAGATCTTGCATACCTTCATTGAGTAGTCAGGGTTTTCTATGGCATGAGGAAAGTCTGGAAGTCAGTTGATGTGACTTTTTTTACAAATAATTTACCTATATTTTTATGTAATATAGTAAACTTTTTCAAAGAGCAGTGGTAGGAGTGGTAGTGCCTTTGATAGGATTTGTTTCTCCTGATGTTTTGAAGTGTAGGCAGATGTTAAATAAGGTACGGTTCCACGTGTAAGCAAGTGGGAACTTTTGAATAAAGGGAGATGGGATGAAGAGTTGTACTTGTACCCAGCACAGCCTGTTCAGCCTCCTGCGTGCTGCTGCTGTTGGGTGCTGGAGGAGGCCCCATGTGCCGAGCTGTGCTGCTGCGGGAGTGCTCCCTGCGCTGCTTTGCCCACACTCTGCTCCCTGCCCTGCTGCGGGAGTGCTCCCTGCGCTGCTTTGCCCACACTCCGCGTGCCAGGCAAACACATCACTCGAGCCATCGTTTCCATGATGAGGCAGAAATCGTGTGTGGTGGTTTTTGCCTTGGAGCCAAGACAGAAAAGCAATAGTTTTTGTTCTGAGAAAGGGATCTTCAGACTCCTGGCATGAAGCCCAGTGACCTTTGTGTTTTGATCAGGTGGAGCTTCCAAGCAGTGACTCTCCAGCTTGATTCTACCTCTGTTAATGCACAGTGCTGCTTCTCAGAGCAGCTTGGGGCTTCGTTCGAGGCTCCTCACACTGTTGGATATGCAGGGCTTGCTTTGGGATGCAGTTTTGTCACACTGGCAATCTGTAATTTAACAGATGAGATGTCAAGTGCCAAGTTTTGTGTTGTCATAGAAATTTATTAAGCTGGCAAGCTCTGCTGTTTTAGCTCGCTGGAAAGCTGTTTCAGTATAAGCCAAATGTTAGGGTTAGTTTATTGCAGTTCTTTGTGTGTTGCTCATTCACAATTGCTTGTTTTGGTGTAGAGGGTTGAGGCAATACTGCCTGGATGTACTGAGGCAAAATATAGCAGAGATGGTAAAAGTACATTTTTTTTAATAGTAATTTATGATCAATGCTTTGAATGATTCTGACCTGTGGTTGTTGCTGTGTGGTATCCCATTCCTTATTCATCTCATTTTCTTCTTTCTTGTGGTGCTGAAAATCATTCTTCTGACTGAGCTGTTTGCTGGCTCTTTCAGACTGCACAATGCAGAAACAAAAGTGGTCAGGTAGTGTAAAAACAACTGAGCTTGTTAAAACTTGATACTATTTCATTTTCCATGTGAACAGAGTTGTGTGACATTACTACAGAACTTAAATCTAATTTAATACTGTTTTCCAGGTGCCATGTTTCAGAACAGACAAAGGCAACTGAGAAAGAAGAGCTGAAGCAAGTAACACAGAAACAAATACAGGCTCATTGGGGGAAAAAGAATTGACCTGTCTCTGAGGTGACTAAAGGGGAATAATGGTGATTTTGCGCCGGGCTCGGCCGCCTGCTTCCGCCCCAACCAGCAATGAATCTTGACTCGCTCTCGCTGGCCTTGTCTCAAATCAGCTACCTGGTGGACAATTTAACCAAGAAAAACTACCGAGCCAGCCAGCAGGAAATACAGCATGTAAGTAAAGTGATACAGTGCTACAAACAAAAATTTTGGAAAGAGAGCTGGAGTTTTTCTGCTCGTTTGTATTTGTACTTTGTCGTGCTCTTGTGTATGTTACTGTTTGCTGTTTTCTGTGGTGGTGGAAATTGCAGGGTGTGTCTGATACTCCTGCTGGTTCATTTGCCAAGTCATGAGGTACAGCTCAGACCTGAGTCCAGTGTTAACTGTGAAGAGTATCAGAATTAACTGCTGCTCCTGAAGGGTGCTATGAAAAGCTTTCCTAACTTCTCCAGGTTAAATCCTTCTACTTTTGGGCATTCAATAGAACACTGATTGAGAAGGGGAGAAAAATGTATACATTCAGTGTTCTGAGCTGTTGTACTGAAAGCCTGAGTATGTTGTAATTTACCTTTGAATGCTCTCTCCTCCCTTGATGGAAGTTTCTTTTCCTCTTTTCATTCAGTGACTCATGGCTTGGTTGGGAAGCCAAGCTGACTGTCTTGGCCCTGGGTTTTCAGATGGCAGGCAGGGTAACTGCATGTTGAGACCCAAATATTTGTGATTTGGGCAAGAATTCTTTTTTAATTGACCTTTTTTAAAATAGCTCTGACTTGCAGGGTGGACTGAAAAGCATTATCTGCAGAGGAGTGCTTAGGAGGAAGTGAATGCTACTGAGCTAGTTTTAGAAACTGGTTTAGTTCAGTTCCCAGCAGACAGACAGCTGGGCCACTTAATTTTGAGAGGTTTTTTTCCTGCAGCAGTGCAATCCTGCAGCGATTTGAATCAGATTACAAGGCCAGAAGGCTTAAGCAGTGAGTTTCTGTAGCATTTGATGTCTTTAAAAGAGCATTAATTGCTTATCTTGAGGTGAGATGAGTGATTTCAGCTGTATTGGCTTCTTTCAATGTAAGATGGAATAGGTCTCTTTTAACTTTGGTAACTTTCTCATGTTTTTGCAAGTTCCGAACTCCAGGGGCTCATTTGGGATCATGCTGTCCTTTTGATCACTGTTAGTTTCAACAGATGGTTTTTGCAGCAAGGTGTGACTGAAGCATGACTTGATTTGGGAGAAGATATGGTTGATCTGCCATTCACATGGAGCACAGCTCTAAAACAGGGACAGATTGTTCCTTACCCTTCAGCCAGGCCTTTTAGCCTCACTGCAGTGAGAGGGGCAAGAGACTGGCACCTAGTCTGTGGAAGTGGCTGGATTGTGTATGGTTATAAAGCAGACCTAGAATTTCAGGGATAAATTCCTAAAATCTTAATCCCTTGTTGTCTTTTTTTTTTTTTTTTTTTTTTTTCTCTCCTCTGATATTGCTTTACTTTTGTGGTTGCTGAAGAGAATATATGTGCTATAACTCTGTCTTATGGTACAGTGCTTGGGGTAAATTTTTGGCATGGTTCACTCAATTTTACAAAGTTTCCATCGAAGCATGTAGAGTTGTGGAAGTTCATACTTGGAGTTGTTCTTTTCTCAACTGACCAAAATGACACTTACATTTAGGTACATCACTTGAGTGTAAGAGTGACAAAGCTTGAGGAATTAATTTCTGTTTAAATGTGCTATCAGTAGTCATTTAATACAGCTAATGCTTTAAAAAATAGAATATATGTTTAAACAACTCAAAAATGCTTTATGCATTTGTCAGACACAAATTCTAAAGCATGACTTCCTCTGAAGTGAGTTTTTGTGGTCTCCTTCTCCTGAAGTGGTAAGGAAAGACTGGTTGGAGAGGGGGAAAGGGCTTTGTGGATGAGTTTATCTAGGAAAGCAAAACTTTGAATCTAGAAAAACAGAGTTATTTTTTGTCCAATCCTGTATTTGCCCAAACACGTTATCTGATAAATCTGAATAGATGTCATTCAAGCTTTATCCTAAATCACAGACTGGTTGAGGTTGAAAGGGACCTGTGAAGGCAGTCTGGTCCAACCTCCTGCTCAAACAGTCACTTAGAGTGGGTTGCCCAGGAATATGGCTGGGCAGCTTTTGGGTACCAACATGGATGGAGGCTCCACAACCTTTCTGGGCAGCCCCTGTCAGTGCTTGGTCACTGCTGCAGTAAAAAAATAGTATTTTTGATCTGATTTTATGACTGGATACACTGTCTGGTAAATGTGCCAATACAAAAGTTTTTTCTGGTCTTTCTTCAGGAAAACTGGCAATTCTCATTCCCCGATCCCTGAAAGAGCTTTTTTGTGACCGTAGTTAAGAGTTGAAATATGATACACTGCGCTTTTAGCTTTCTCTTCCCTTCTTTCCTCTATGTTAAATTCTCAATTTACTGTCCTTTGGAAGATACCTCAGTGCAAGGAAGCAATCTACTTCTGATGCAGGCAGGTTGTGTGACTGGCTTTAGTATGAACAACTTTGGCATCTGTATGCTTTGATGAATTCACCTTGGTGACAGCACCAGGCAGCTCCTTAGGAAATTTGATCCAGCTTTATGTCAATTTTGTTAGCACATCCAAATCTCTGTATTTGATTTGGATTGCCTAAACAAACTTACTGTTTTCTGAAACCTGAGCTAGGGATTAAAATTTGCCGTCAATTCAGGTTTTCTGCCTTTTACACCAATCTGAGCATCTTCCTGATCCTGGGGTATGGCTGCCTTGAAAGGCCCAGCTGTCACCACAGCTGGGCTGTTTACTCTGGACTGACATGCCACAGGCATGTATATTATAGCCTCTGGTCAAGAAGCAGAGCTAGATTTGACTTGGAAGTTTCTTTCCAGCAGAACAAAACTTGGCAGCCACTGGAATCAGCAGGCTCTGAGGGAAAGGGAAGCATAGTGTCAGATAACAGTAGAAAAATTGAGATGAAAACAGTCAAACATCAGAGCCCAGGCAGACAGAGCCTAAAGCAACCCTGTTTGTCTCTTTGCACAAAGAAACTACTGGCAAACAAGGACATGCATGATGGGTGAAGCAGTGGACTTGGTGCAGGCAGTCAGACCAGAGGCAGAGCTGCAGGTTTGTGCTGGCACATTTGTGTGTCTCCTGCAGGTAGAAAAGGGGAAACTGTGAGAAAAATGTTGCCAGTATGTGGTGGTTGGATTTGTTATTAGCTGCTACTGTTCTGTTGAAGAGGCAAGCTGCTGTTGGTGTTTCACATTTCTGACAATACAGACTGTATTAAAAACAAGTATCCCTCTCCACTTGCTTGGGGTGTAAAAAAAGGAGCAAGGTCTGAAACAGTCTGGAGCTACTTCAGACAATAAGCTGATGAGCTGGTCTGTAGCCAGCAGTTAAGGTAAATGGTAGGAGATGCAAACAAAAATGTAATATTGTTAAAATTTAGTAATGAGTGATAGGTGTTGTAAGTCAGCAAATGCAGATCACCCATTGCACAGGTGCTGTCCCAAGGCTGTGTTCTTGCAGAGTTAGGCACTGCACCTGTGGGGAAAAAATGAGGAAAAGTGAGGCCATGGACCATGTGGATTCTAGGCTGCTTTGGTGACAGAATCCCAAGGGTGACTTAAAAACCCCTTTTTGCTTAGCTTTATAAGAATACCACCCCTGAAATGCATGGCTTCTGTGTCAGTGACTTGTGTCTAGATTCTCTTTGTTTATACTTCGTATTTGCAAATAGGGTTAATGATGTGGTTTCTAGGTTACTGATTAAAAGGAACATTTATAGCAGTTTTGTTGAAACTGTAGATGATTTAACTACTAGCAGTACTGCTGTATCCATAGTACTAGACCCAGGTCTTGCTCTGTAATGACTGTTTGCTACCCAGCTGGTTTTTTGATATTTTTTCCAGATTGTGAATAGGCACGGTCCCGAGGCAGACAGGCATTTACTACGCTGTCTATTCTCGCACGTGGATTTCAGTGGCGATGGTAAAAGCAGTGGCAAAGATTTTCATCAGGTACAGTTTGCATCAGTGCATCTGTTCATTAGTCTTGATCGTTAAAAATCTGTGGTGGGATTTCATCCAGGTCAAGCACAAAGGCAGGTTAGAAGCAGTAGCTTCAAACTAACTTCTTTTCTGGTTGTATGGCCTTTCAATTCCAAGCACTTTTTGCCAGTCCTCAAATCAGAAGATAATTGCTATATTCAACTTAAAATCTCTTGATCTGGAAAAAACCAGGTTGCATCAGTATAAATGCTCCTTTTACCGTGTGTAGTGTTCTAGTTTAAAAGCCTTTTATTGTATCTCAAGAGCTTATCCAAATCCATTAACTGACATTTCTGGTGCTGACTATGTCTATTGAATGTTTTCATCCTTAAGCAATTTTGCTGCAGACTTTTTAGCTCCTAGCCATGAATCAAGTACTCTGGGTTGTCTATTGCAACGTGTGAAGATGTTTACAGAAAGCAAAACATGGCACATATGATGGAGAATGTTTCAGTCTTACAGTCTGAAACTCTGTCAGTCTTAAAAGCAAAGCAAACCTTTAAGCTTGAATGAAAAGAAGCTAATTGATGATAGAGAGAATTTGGGCACTTAAATAAATACTTTATCTTTTTGTTTTTCTGTACACAGTGCACAGTAGTTTATTTTTATTGTCCTGTTACAAAACTGAGTCTTCAAGTTATCTTGTTCTTTTCAGACTCAATTTCTGATCCAGGAGTGTGCGTCGCTGATTACAAAACCAAACTTTATCTCGACGCTGTCCTACGCCATTGACAATCCCTTGCACTATCAGAAGGTTTGTGTGCTTCTTGAAGGAGATCCCAGTGTCAAAAACTGCACTGAATTGATCTCTGGGAAACCAGCTGGTTTTCCCTTGTGTTCCCTTGTAGTAAAATTTTCAAAAGCTTAGCTTGCCTGGTTGATGTGGGGTTTTGTTTTTGTTAAACTAAGCAAGTTTGTAAATGACTCAGAATGACTGCAGACTTAATTTTAATACTTTATCTAATGTTGGTACTTCATGGCTTTTTTATGGCACCAGAACCAAAACAAATCATCAGTGCTTCTGTTTCTTTCAATATGAAAGCCATGATAGTGGTTTAATAGTGGGATATATGGAAGAAGCTTTTAGATGAGATGTATCCAAAAGTAGTTTTAAAGTTGTTTAGCCATAGAAGCTTTGTGTTAACCCACAGCAGAATAATATTCCAAGCTTGCAAATAGACTCTAGATAGTCTGACACATTGCAAATGAGATTAATCCCAGAACAGCTTTCATGTTATTCTTCTTGCCTGTTTCAGAGTCTAAAGCCTTCACCCCATTTATTTGCCCAATTGAGTAAAGTCATCAAATTAAGTAAAGTTCAAGAGGTAGGTGAATGGTTATTTCAAAAATATTTAAAATTTTTTAGCCTTAGCTAATTAGAAAGGATGAGGTTCCCTTACTATGATGTTTATTTTTGATTGTAGGTGATTTTTGGTCTGGCTTTACTGAACTCTTTCAGCTCAGATCTGCGAGGTTTTGGTAAGTTTTCTAAAATACTGCAGCAGGGACAGGCTTTTTCAGCAGTGTGCTTTCTAGACGGGTAGATGGGTGCCTGCCTGACCTGACCTTGCAGTTAGTGGTGCCATTGGGAGGGGCAATAGATAACACAGTCATCTTGTGTGAAGTTAAAGGATTGTTTCATGTATGACTGGCTTGATAATAGATCAAATTGGGGTATTCTGATACCTTAGCTTGTAGTTGTCCATTAGTATTTGAGTTCTCAGGTACAAGATTTCTGTTTAAATCTGAACTGTTGTGGCTTGTAGTAAACTCAAACTAAGAGAACGGTACCTAGCTAAATGAATCTCATATTAGAGCAGAATCCCAAGTTTGACTCTAACCTTTTCTGTTTCCAAAAGCTGCCCAGTTTATCAAACAGAAACTCCCGGATCTTTTGCGCTCTTACATTGACGCGGACGTCAGTGGAAATCAAGAAGGTGGCTTCCAAGATATTGCAATAGAGGTCCTGCACCTTCTCCTCTCCCATCTCCTCTTTGGGCAGAAGGGAGCCTTTGGGGTAGGACAGGAGCAGATTGACGCTTTCCTCAAAACATTACGTAGAGGTAAGTGATGCTGTTAAGGAAGCGTTACCAGGTGCAGACTTTGAGATGGATTTTTATGACTTGCTGTCAGTGCTGAAGTGCTGGGGAGCTTGCTGGCTTAGAACTCAGTAAATTTTCATAGTAAACTGACAGAAAAGTACCACCATTCTGGTATTGTGTCCTAATGTACATTTTTGCTTTCAATCAGCAGTAATGTGGTCTCATGTTCTTGAAAAGTTTTGATAAATGAACATTGAGGAAGGGATATTAAAGTCTGTGTTTGCTTATATGGCATGGTATTTGTGGATTTAAGTAAAGCAGCTTAGTTCACTGTGGTTGAAAACCCTCTTACTGAGTAAGGAACATACATTGCCATTTGAAACAGGTGCATTTTAAGCATTGTTTTATTACATTAGATGCAGATCCATGAGGAAGCACTTGCACAGTGAGGGAGATGCTTCTGACTTCTCTGAACTCTGGTTCATTTCCTGAAAGCTACCATTGTAGTCTGTTCCTTTCCAAAACCAGTGGTTGCTGTAAACCTGTCACACTAGGGAGGATTTGGACTCAAGACGGTAACTGAGCTTAACCCACTCCTTGGTTCTGTGCACACCTAGAGGAAGCTACTGTTTATACAAGAGCAAAATACTTGTTCTAATTTTTTAAATATAACTTCATAGTTCATACGTACGTTAATAAAGATTAGTGCATTAGCTTGTGTAATTCCTGACACTTTGATTTGGGATATTGAGAACTCTTTCCTGAATGGCCCTGGAGGGTATGGAGATGTTATATGTCAGTGGTGCTGTCTCAGGAAGGCCCACCCACAAGGTGTCTTTGCTGCTCTCTACTGTGAGCAGAACTCTGATCTGCAGATCTGATTCTCTCATTACTCCTCTCTTTTAAACTTTGTCTCTCAGGAAGAAAAAAAAATAGTATTTTCTCTTTCAATGCCCAAAGTGCCTGGTATAGTTTTGCTACATTTCTTAGACTCAGTAGCAGATTCTTTGTTTCCTAATATTACCTGAGTTGGAGGAGTGGCTTTTGCTGGACTGCTGTATTGTTTCCTGCTCTGTGCTTTTTTTGGATGACTGCTGTTAGTGACAGTCTAGTTCTAAACTTACACAGCACAGCTGCTGGCCTTTTGGGCAGCTGCAGAGCTGCAGTGAACCTGCATGAGCCTAGTTGAGTCTACATGCTTCTTCTCTAAGAATATCCCAGTGCCAGTAGGGAACTGAGAATGGGATGAAGGGATGCTGCATCAGTGCTCTCTTCATTTCTGCAGCAGTAAGCCAACTCTAGCACAGCCGTGGAATAATTCTGAATAGTCTTTCATATGCAACTGGTCTTCAGGGTGTTTTGACACTGTTACTCTTGCCTTTAGATTTTCCCCAGGAGCGTTGCCCTGTGGTGCTTGCACCACTTCTATACCCTGAAAAACGGGACATTCTAATGGACAGGATCCTGCCTGATTCTGGAGGGATAGCCAAAACCATGATGGAGAGTTCTCTGGCAGATTTCATGCAAGAAGTTGGCTATGGCTTTTGTGCAAGGTTTGTAGAAAAATGTAATTTTCAAGCATGTACTTTTGGATGGTGGTGGTTTTCTTTCTTGTTTCTTGAGGTAAAAGCTAAAGAACACTTTAAATACTAAAATAAGTAGAATCTTACAAGTATTTGAATTCCAGCTGTATTTTGCTTTATTCTAATGTGTATTACATTCCTGTGGACACTGTGTAGAATTTTGTCGTGGTAAGAAGTCCTACATAGAAGGATTCACATTGTTTGTGAAGGTTTAGTAAGAATTTGACTCACCCTTTTTATGTGAAAATGAAAGCGTCTGGGGTAGACATAAACTCCAGCTAAGTCCCAGTAGAGTGTTGGAAGAAGTTTGGTCTTGCAAAACTTAGCCCTCAGAATGAAGCTAACCTGCTTTTTTGCAAGAAGTGTAAGGTAGACTTAAATGATTCTGTATTTCAAGAGAATGACTATTGATTACTTTGGGGGAGTGATGAAATCTCAAAGGTATTAACATGAATTTCTTTTAAAACCAAGAAATAAAATCACTGTGTGTTGGAAAATACTGAATTATTTCCTTTGTTAACACATACATGTTAATAAAACAGTTTATATACTCTTGGTGTATAAATCTTCCTGGCCTAGTTATGAAGTGTTCACAAAATGGAAAAAAAATTTGCAAAAAAAGCCTTCAGTTCTGAAGTTGAAACTCAGGCATCTGCTTTTGTTTTCCCTCTTGTTTCCTGGGAGGTTTTTGCTGGTGCCCTCTGCTCAGGGATGCAATGGTTTGTATCAGGCTGAGGAGCAAACATTCACAGCTTACCTTTGAACAGTGCACATCAGCATTTTGAAATGTGCATTCTCAAAGCCCTTATTTCGCTTTTAGGTAGCAGAAAACTTGAGTCTTTGAAGCTCTGTATCGCAGGTCAGTAGTGGAAGTGCTTTTAACCAGGAAGAGTGCTAAACCTACCCTGTGCTTTTGCTTTGATAGAGCATAGTCTGTGAAACATCTGTGACATCCCTGTCACTTCAGTACACCTGGCTTTGAACTGGAAATGTGGCACCAGTGTATTTCGTGGAAATAATTGCGCAAATTGTCTGATGATTTTTTCTTCTTGATTGTCCTAGAATTTTGTTATGTTGGATCATTTAACTAACTTGACAGAAGTCTTACCTTGTGCTACAGTGCAGCCTGCTTTCCTGTAAGATCTCGTTGTTTTGTTGCATCCTAGTGTGGAAGAATGTCGCAACATAATCGTGCAGTTTGGTGTTCGGGAAGTCACGGCTGCCCAGGTTGCCAGGGTTTTGGGGATGATGGCTCGAACTCATTCAGGATTGACAGATGGTATTCCATTACAAGTGAGTGGCCTGTTGTGCTGGGGATTATATTCCAGCAGAAGGAGTTAAAATGCTGGCCTCTAGGAATTTAACAATTGCTTGTATTATTCAGTACTTGTGCTTCTGACTGTTCCGCTGTAGATGTCTGTAATATTTTTGTGAATGAAAGATTCTCCAAGTGTTGAACTGATAAAATTTCTAGTCTGAACATCTGTTTATACTTTTCCAGTGCAGCAAGTTCTGTAGCCAGTAGGTGTTGAGACTGTGTTATATTTTACTAGTTTTTGATTCAGTGTATTTGACTTGCAGTCTATTTCGGCTCCTGGCAGTGGGATTTGGAGTGACGGCAAAGATAAGAGTGATGGAAGCCAAGCCCATACCTGGAATGTGGAGGTCTTGATTGATGTTCTTAAAGAGCTGGTAAGTCTTATGAGCATCTTGGTCTTTTATGTGGATAAAACAGGGCCTATCTCAGTATGATTATAAACCTTTTTAAGCTCCCCAACAGCCTGAATAGCTTTGAATCTCTCTAATGTAACTGTACTTAAATGCTGGGGGTTTTTTCCCCCTCATGAACAAGAAAATTTTGAAGAATTCTGGGAAATAGAAGCTACTTGAATGAGTGACTTGGGTGCAGCTTGAGATTCATTCTGCACTGTTCCCTTATATTCCAGCGCATGTTCTCTGAGGGTTTTTGTGTTTTCAGTGTATTTCTGACAGTGGAAAGTTTGGTAGATCAGACACCTTGTTTTGGAAGACTTCTTACTGTAGGCATTAGTAATGAAAATGATAATATTTTTATAGCTGCTCATTCAAAACTCTTCTTTATTGCTTCTTAGGTATGCTAACACTATTTTTTTCCACCACTTTATAAGCAGCAATTTTTGTAATGGACTCAGTTAAACATGAATACCATTACCTTTGCTTGCCTTATAAAGGATTTTTTCTGTATGTTCCCTCTAAGATGTGCACAAGTCACTGTTTCGTTTTTCTAAACCTTGGGCTATAAAATAGCTTGGTCTCTGGTGCTCACCTGTCTCTGAAAGGAGTGGTTTGTGTTCCGTAATGGCCGCAATTCCCTCCAAGTTCATTCATCAATATTGTTTCACAGTGTTCCTGAAAATACAGTGGGTGCTTTACAAGATCTTGGAGTTTACTTTTTGTAAAAGGAGGAGTGAGTTCTGCTTGCCAGCAGATCACACCCTTCTGCCTTCTATCAGAAGGTGTGGAAGCCTAGGAAAGCAATAAGTATGCTAAGAGAGGAGCTATATGTTTGGGAGGTTTTAAAGAATTTTTAGTTAAAAGTTTGGAAGGAGAGACAGCTACTGTAGTGCTGGGGAATCTCACAGGGTAGTTAACAACATTAACTTGCATCAAATCCTCACAACCATATAAATATGTCTCCTTTTAAAACAAAACCATTGCTTTCAACTAAAAGTTGGATGGATGTTAAGCTGGATACAATACTGATGAAGAGGGCTTCTTTCAAGATTATACTGAATATTGTAATGTGCAAGGCTCACAACCGTTGTTTGTCTGCTTGCAGAACCCTAACCTGGACTTCAAAGTAGTAACGTATGAATTGGACCATCCAGGATTTCAGATTCGTGATAGCAAGGGCCTGCATATTGTAGTGTTTGGCATCCAGAGAGGGCTGGGCATGGAGGTTTTTCCAGTTAATGCCATATACAGACCTTGGAAGCATGCAGAGGGCCAGGTATGTTTACCAACATTTTTGCTTTATCTGTAGAATATTTGCAAATTTCCTGAATTTTTTGAATGATAAATGGAGATTAGTAGTGTGAATGTTTATATAATTTTTATTTAAGATGTTGGTCTGTAAGGCACAAGCCTGAGGTGGTTGCAGAAGTACAGTGTGTGATTGACTGCACTGTGTGGGACATGGGCACTTGCTGTGCACTGTGACCCTGCCTTTGGCCCCAGCAGAGCTCTGGTGTGTAGAGCAGCTGAGCATAGAACTGCTGCTGCATGGCAGTGCTCTGGGGTGCTTACCTGCTTATGTAAAAAGGCCACAGCCTCATGCAAGCAAGTACCCTCAGCATGTCTATACCCGTCATTCTCGAATTCCAGAAGTGTGAGGATCAGTCTTGCATAAAACACACTGTGAAGCTTGGCTCATTCCTCCTCCTAAGTTGATTTGTATCATTCTCAAAATATGGCGATTGATAAAGCAGAAGGAACCTAAAACTCTTAATATCTAAGCTACTTCTGATATCTTTTTTTTTTATTCCAGCTCTCCTTCATCCAACATTCCCTCATAAACCCTGACATCTTCTGTTTTGCTGACTACCCTTGCCATACTGTTGCCACAGACATCCTGAAAGCACCACCAGAGGATGACAATCGAGAAATTGCTACATGGTAATAAACCTGCTCTCAACTGCTTTTTGAACATAGAGTTAGAGTAAGATTACTTGTCTGGTCAAAGGTGGCTTTATCTTCATGCAGCTGGATTTATTGTAGCTGTGTACATACCAGTAGATCAGCCACTAGTATTTGTGGCACGTTTCATTGGTGAAACTATTCGCAGTATCAGAACTTCCTGTGGACTTCCATAATACCTTGCTTTTGTTGGAGTCTTCAGCTTGTATGGAGAGTTTCTGCTGGTGTGTTTTGGCATATCCTGCAAGCTGTAAGGAGGGGATAGATGAGGTGGTTTGAAACTCAAATCTGTCTTTCCCAGGATGGTATTAGAGAAGTTTGCTCTACTTGTAAGCATGAAAGTAGTCCTAAAATTTAATTATTAAATGTATGTGGCTGTTGGTGAGTTATTGCATAAAGCTGACTGGTTTGACTTTCTGAGCTGACCTTTACACCCCTTTTTTGGTATAGCCATGTAGCTTATTTCAGTACAGATACTTGCTTCTTTTGCAATTATATGGCCCAGAATAGGGACTTGAAGGATGAGAAATACAAGTAATTGGCAATGATCACTTCTCTGTAAAGCGGGCCAAACAAGTAGGGTATCCTCACTAACTTTCACAAGTGGTGACTTTGAGGTGTTTTAAAAAGTGCATTCCATTTCTGGATGTATGTTTCATGTTAAATTATCCAAGTGACCCACCTCAAACTGAATTTCTTCAACATCAGCTTTCAGTTCCCTCTCCTCCGTAACACAATTAGGAGCTCTTATGATCTTGAAGGTTTTTTTAGTGGTTTCTTGCAGGCTTAATGGTACATTATAAGAGCTGCAGTGTCGGGTTGTTTGCAGTGGGTGTTGCTGTATATGTCCTTAGAGTTGCTGCCACAAAATACTTGAATCCAGGATCCTTTGAATTTGCTGCTTGGTAACTTTTGGGGGTTGTCTATTTGTTTTTTCTTCTCTTTTGTTAGGAAGAGCCTGGATTTGATTGAGTCTTTGTTACGATTGGCAGAAGTAGGGCAGTATGAACAGGTCAAGCAGCTCTTCAGTTTTCCTATCAAGCATTGCCCAGATATGCTGGTATTGGCCTTACTGCAGATCAACACATCCTGGCATACACTGCGCCATGAACTCATCTCCACGCTCATGCCAATCTTCCTTGGCAACCATCCCAACTCAGCCATCATTTTGCACTATGCATGGCATGGACAGGTAAGTATTTTCACTGTAGTTAGTTGCTATAATTTGAAAACCTGTTAAATGGGTTGAACCGTTATAACAATGTTTGTATTGATTTATGAAGTGGATAGTTTAAAACCCAAGAGGTAAATGATCCATGGTTCATGCAAAGTAGTGGGATGTCTTTTCCCTGACTTGAAGCAAGCTATTATGATTTGGTTTTCAATAGTATTAACTGAGAAAATATTCCTGGAAAAGTACAGAGACCCAAGTTAAGTTAGACCTTTTAAACATTTAGCTTTAAGCACAGTTGACCACAGTTTTATTTTAAGAAAGAGGGGAAAAATGCAAAACGAAACAACCCAAAAGAAACCCCCAAAAACTTCACAACAGCATCATTTACCCCACTGCCTCAACTCAACATGACACATTTAAAGTGTAAAAACTTGAAGTAGTAAGATGAGAGACGGTTAAAACCAAAATAGTCTCCTTTATACTTGCCAAAAAGATGAAGGCTATTCTAGACATAAAAAAACTATCTGCACAGGAAGTTTTCAGAGTCTGGGTGTTTTCTGAACACTTGGGACTGGCTGCTGACCTTTTTCAAGGGGAGCTTCCATGTAGAGATACGGTAGCTGTGTGTGCAAATCCCATGCTTCTAGGGGATGTTTTGTTTGATGTGGCCTTCATCATTGTGTGGTTAAAGGGAAGTCATACGAAATTTACAGCAGAGGATGTCTCGGGGGTTGGAGGGAGTCTGCGTTAGCAAACGTTTTCCTGTTCATCTAGAGTAGAGTTAATGACAAGAAGCTTGACCTCTGAGGTCATGCTATGAATATTTTATATTTTCCTGATGGAAATCTTTAAATTGAAGGATGAGGGGTAGAAGAGACATGAAGTGCTTTTTGCATGAGGTCTTGAAATGGCAGAAGAGGCAATTTTTCCACAGGGTAGGTCTCAGATCCAGGTGCTGAATGATGATGGCCATGGTGCCTTTCCATGACACTTTTCCTTTAACCAAAACCCTTGCTGCCATAAAAATCTTGTGTTGTATTTTGAATTTGCCCCTCTATGAGCAAAGATCTAGATACTGTGTTTTCCTTTTTAAGGTGTGGCACTGAATTCTTACTTCAGGACATCATGTCAGGCATAACGTTTTTTGAAGATTTATGTAGTCTAAAAGTGATTTGCCTGTGATAGAGAGGAGTTGGTCCTGGACAGTGGTAGGAAGGGGTTGGGGATGTATGTATCTACCATTTGCAGTCAGCTACATCATTTACTTGTAGTTCCTGGATAGTTTATTTTTGCATAGAAAGAGCTCCAATCAGAAGCAAGTTCTAAGCTAAAGAGTAAATGTGTTTGTGTGTTAAGCTTTTTAGTTGTGAAATACCCTGTTGAATGTTCACATCATTGATCCCGTTCCTAGAATCATGAAGTACAATCCCAATTTAATTCTCCTCAGGGTCAGTCTCCTTCAATTCGTCAGCTTATCATGCATGCCATGGCAGAATGGTACATGAGAGGGGAGCAGTATGACCAGGCAAAACTGTCACGTATTCTTGATGTGGCACAAGACTTGAAGGTAAGTTTTGCAAAATACTGCCATTAGTTTTTGTCTCGTGTATTATGCAGACTCACTCATCTTTTAAGGAAAGCTAAGCTTAACTTGGACTAATTTAGTAAAGATTACATTGTTTAGGCATGTCTGAATTCATTTGTGGCTGCTGTCCCTCATCTTAAAAAAATAACCTGCGTTCATGTGACTTAAAGTACTCTTCAGCTGAGTTGTTGTATCTGAGCACACATGCTCCCAACCTGTCCAATTGTGAGCCCAAGACATTTTCCTTGGTATCTGCAGTGAGATTGCTTATGTGGCTTAGCTGACAAGTACGTTGGGAAGCAGCACAACAGAATTGCTGTCTGTGTGAATGTACTGTGAATCCAAGAAGAGCTTTGACTGTTTTAACCTTGAATATTATTGAAATGAGAATGTAGAAAATATCAGATGTTTGTGAGAAGGTGGCAGTGCTAAACATAATGGAATGGTGATTTCTTGAGAATGCTACTATTTTTTAGATTTTAAACATTGACAAAAGACTGGGAGTTGACTAACTTCTTTTAGGCCTTTATTGCTTCCTGAAGTTAGATGCAAAATAATTTAGTGTCTCAATGTGCAAGAGCAAAAGCTGCTGCTTGAAGTCAGTTTTGTTGTTGCAATTACAGTGTTCAGAGATGACCTCTTGGAGCAGATATATTCCAAGTATCTCTGAAGTGGTTGAGGTCTGTTTGCAGGAAAATGCTGGGTTCTTCTGCTTAACTTTGTAGCAATATCAATTTGGTAGCTCTTGACGACTTGCTGGTGGTTTTTCATAGCACAGAGGAAATTAAAAACTGTCAGCACAAGGTCACTTCAAAGAAGGTGAAGTTAGGATTTCAAATCAGAGCTCTTGCTTATTTTTCTCACAAGTGAGCTATAAGTGAAGTACCAATTGATAGTACCAATCTTTGTTGACAAAGGAAGCATAGCAGCATGTCATAATAAGACTTCTTTACTGAAACGTGTATGGGAACTAGAATAAAAAGAAAGGAGAAAGGGTATCTGTGTGTCTTCACTAGTAGTCTTCTGATTTTCTTTCTTTAGGCCTTGTCAATGCTGCTAAATGGTACTCCATTTGCCTTTGTTATTGACCTTGCTGCACTTGCCTCTCGACGGGAATACCTCAAACTTGACAAATGGCTCACAGATAAAATTCGGGAGCATGGGGTAAAGCAGGATTTTTCTCTTTATTTTTGCACTCTCTTCAGTGACTAACTTAAATCACTTTAATGATTTTATAAGTAGCTTTAAAGTTGTTAAAAGTGTCCATAGTCTAATAGTCTGCTGTTTTCACTGAACTATAGTAGCTTAGTGGAATTCTTTCCATGGTGCAATTGCCAAGTTTGAGATAGCATCTTGGAGGTGGTATGGGAGATTAAGGTAATATTTTTTCCTCAGGAACCTTTCATCCAGGCCTGTATGACTTTCTTGAAGAGAAGATGTCCATCTATCCTGGGTGGCCTTGCTCCAGAGAAGGATCAGCCCAAAAGTGCCCAGCTTCCTCCAGAAACCTTGGCAACCATGTTGGCCTGTCTGCAAGCTTGTGCTGGGTAAGAATTACATTGCTTATGCTGAAAGTGTAATCCATTTGGAGCTCACTTTCTGGCACATCGTCACAGCTGGTTTGGAATTTCATGTGGAGAGTGTATAAACATTTAGGGATAGGTGTAGTAGTACAATTCAGTAGTTTAATTTTGTGTTGAAACTTCTGTTGTAGACTAGATCATGAGAGCTTGAGTATTGTCTTTATCATCAAACCAGGTGAGCTGATCTTGGTGACTGCAGGCTGTCTGGTTAGTCACATAATCAATTGTTAATGACTAGATAGATATAGAGCTGTAATTCAGACAAAGGAATGCAGGCCATGGCTGCAGAATGGGACAGCATATTGGGAAACAGTGGCTTTATAACAAATTTTGTGGTGGTGTTAACCAAAAGTTTCTGTGTGGTAACTGCTTTGGCACAAAGAAGTCATGCTGACCTTATGTATGGGAGAAAAGTGGGGAGTGGTGATTGTAATGTAATAGAGACTGAAACTAGACATGTGTGACTTCTGTTGTCTTTGAGAGAGACTCAAAGTAGTCAGCGATGGAAAAGATTGAACATCTGCTACAGATCAGATTGTTTAGCCAAAGTCAAGAAAAGGGTTTGGATTTGAGAGCTGCTAGAGGCAGGGGTAAAATACAGAAGGGCTGATAGAAACTGAAGTTGGACAAATCAGTCTTTAAATGCTCTGTGCACACGTAGTAAATGTGACTGAAAACATTTGTGGTGTTGTTTCTTAATGCTGTCAGATCAAGGTGGTGTTGAACTGCAGCAATATTTCAGAGTGAAGGAGAGGCATTGTAGTGCAGTGTGTGGGCCAGAGTGACTGGAAGCTGGAGATGGGGCTTGTTTTGCTGCTACATTTTGGCACCAAATTAGGCTGGCGTGTCCAAGTGTGTGTTATCTAATCTGAGGTTTATACTGTGTCCTTTGGCTTAGCCAATGTGGTCTTGAAAGAAGTAAGAAACATCTTTAAAGGAACCCAGGATGATTTATGGCTCTCATGTAGATGCTAGGAAATTATAACAACATAGAATTGGTCACAATGAGTATTGGAACTGAAAGGGAATTTGAGGTACCTGTAAGACTTTAGGAGGAGGGATTCTCCTGTTTTCTGCTGGAATCTGTGTAATTGAAGTTCAAATTCTATTTCTGAAATAAAATGGTCTGGCACATGTTTTGGTCTGAAGAGATAGCTCTTAATTTTCAAGTCAAAATGCATCTTTTGAGACTGTAGTTAATAAATGAACTTAAATTCCTTCTTTTGCATGCTGCAGTGTGTGTTTTAGAGATTTAATGGTTAACTGTAGATTTGAATTGCATCTAATGTCATTGTGTTCTGAATTTTAATGTGTTACCGAGTTTTATTTATTCCATTAATTCCAAACACCACTAGTTCTCTACTGGCACAATTCTCACAGCCTTTGGTTTCTTTTTATAGCTACTTTTATTCCCTTTTATACAAGAATGTGACCTACTTGCAGTCATTTTCCATTAGTTATTCTCTTTGAGCTTTAGAATGAAAAAGCTTGGATTTCTTTCATGAAGCAATTGCTTTGATTAGCTTAGGTTTCAGACAGGAATGGAAGCAAGCATTGTAAGGACTAGAAGGTTAAAATCACAGTAAATAAGAAATACATTTGGGAGGGTCGTTGCACTTCATCAGCTGAAGCCTGCCATCTCCTAAATCTGTTGATTTAGAAGCCTGCTCTTTAATTAGGCTGTAGTTAGTTCTTGTCTTGTTTTGTGACCTGGGAGATGATTTTTTTTTTTAGCCACGAGGTCCTGCGTGTTCTAAAATTTATTTTTGGTGCAGCTTGTTTATCACTGGTGAGCACTGCAGTTGTGGCATCATGTAACAGTGACTCTTCAGAAAGAAATAAGTGTTCCTTCTATTACTGAGTGTTCTTACAATGAAGTCAGGCTTGCTTGCAGGCACCACGGGCTGACCAACCATGTAATTTATTAACAAGCTGCTTGTGAGGAGTCCTTCCCTCGTGGAGCTGCAGTGTGTTGAGAGGGGCAGCAGTGCCTTCTTCACACATCATGTCCTGCACGGTCCAAGTGTGTCAGTGTGGGGAATGGTTATTTTTGCTCAGTCCTTGTCTCAAGCAGGGAAGAGGCTTCTGTGTACCTGTGCCTCAGGAATGACAAGGCTTGTTCCCACTTTGTAAGACAGTGTTTGTGGGGGAGGGAAAGAGTAAGAGAAATGAACGTGTGATTCCAGCAGGCTGGAACTTCCCTAACAGTGACAGTTTTGTTGCTCTAGACTCTGGTCCCTGGCTCTCATCCCACCAACTTCATTTGCCTGAAATGCAGACTGGGTGTTTTTGTGGGTTTTGGTTTTGTTGGGTTTTTTGGTTGGTTTGGATTTTTTTTCTTCTAGAAAACCTGCAGTTCTGTGCTGGCTAAAAATACTGTGATGTTTGCAACTTGATACAGCAGTGTGTCTCTTGACATGATAAAAAAGTTAGCTTTCAGTCTGCCTAGATGGCAGGACAAAACATGAGTGGTTCTCTCCAAAGCACCAATGGCCTAAGCAGTCACCTTAAATACCCAGCTTGGGGATTGGAAGTCTGGCTTTGTCCTCATTCTGGACTGCCATATTATCTATCTACAGCTGCTTGGAATTTGTTTTGCAAAAGCATTTAGTAGTATTTAAGCATAAAGACTGCAAATTTAACCCCCAAAAAAGGAAGAGGACAGAAGGCTGAGGTTGGTAACCACATGTGAACTGTAGTCTTCCCTAACCCATTCCATTGCTAACTAAAGTGCTGTATGGTCTCGAAATGCCTTCTGCATCAGAAAATAGCCTGTGGTGCATTTCAGTTGGTCATACATACATTTAAATGTTGAGATTTCTGAGACTGTGGCATTGTAGATTCTGAGTTTGTGTGCCAAGCTCAGAGCTCTATCTTGAGGTCTGGTTGCACATTCTGAAAAAGAAATCTCTTTGAGGTTTTTGAAGGTAGATTTCCAATTACATTTTCGTATGTTGCCCCCAAGCCCATTTGTTTTGAAATCTTTGAAACAAGGCTCTGGGGAGAGGATGTTAAGAGTGTAAAGGGGCCAGCATGTGAAACAGTTATTGTGTCCATTGCCCTGTATAGAAACCTGGTCACCCATGCTACCTTCCTAGATTCCCATCTCTCATGGTGGGATTTTCCCCACACTGCATAGTGTATGGCTGGCTTTGGAGAATAGCTGGAAGCTGTTAACTAGTTCTGTGTGTCCCAAAATAGGACATCTGCCAGAGCTAAAGGCTAATCTTCAATTCTTCTGCCTTAATCACCACAATGGTTCCTTTGTTCTTTTTCCCCTCCCAAGAGTTGAGCAGTAAAAGCTTGTGAAAATTGAGTTGAAATGAGGAATCTTCAGACAATGTTAACAGAACAACAAAGCTGTATTAGGATAGTTGCACCATTACAGGAAGAAATCTGCAGCTTTTAGCTGTCTTCATTGGAAAGGTGTAACTGAAGTTCAGGGAAGCATAAATAATTGGCTGGTTTTTTCCAAAAGGAAAATGTTAGTGTTCTGTTATTATGTCTGTGTTAGGTAAGTCAGCAACAGAGCTGGCTTTCCTTACGGTTTGGGAACCTGGCAGTCAGACATGGAATACTTCGGAAGGAGGTACTGACTGCTCTGGGTTGTGCAATAACTTTATGCCTAAGTTTGAGTTTTCTGATTTTTTTTGATTCTATTTTCCTTGAATTGTTAAATTTCCTGTCTGTGTTTGGGTTTAGTGCTAGTGTGTGAAGCACGTCTTTCGGTCTGTAGACAGATGAGTTTTAGTGAAGCAGGTGGTGGTATTTATCTCTTCTTTTTCTGTCTGAGTACATAGCTCATGCATCTCATCTTTTAGAGAGACCTTGTGTGTAATGAGATTCAGAATGAGAGTGGCCATAAATGGTGAAGTTTGGGTACAAGAAGGAGCCCTGAGGGGCAGATTTGAACAAGGGATCAAAACACCATTATCTGTGTTGTAATTCATGGGGCTAAGGTGTTATATATCCCATAATATGAACAACAGCTCTTCCAAGAACCTGCTGGAGCCACGTAGTACATATCTCAGCCTTCTGTAAGCCCTTACTTGCTGGGGTAACTGTAAAGGAGTTATTGAATCATCAGAAACAAGGGAATAGTCTGGAGATTATTGTAGAACTACAGTTTAAACTTCTCTATTTAAATATAGTTGTTTCTCTTTTGGGAGATGATCTAAGGCAAGTTTTTCTAGTAACAGTATGTAGCTTTTGCTGGGGTTGTTTTGCAGCTTCTTTTTGTGAAATGTGGCTTCAATTCCTCTAGAAAAATCAAATAAGTTAAGGGCCTTATTTTTGCAAATGCTACGTGGCTTACTGTCGTGCTTCTGCATCCCAGGAGTGTTTCTCAGGAGCTGTCAGAGACCATCCTCACCATGGTAGCAAACTGCAGTAATGTCATGAACAAGGCTCGACAGCCCCCACCTGGAGTCATGCCCAAAGGGCGCCCGCCCAGCGCGAGCAGCTTGGATGCCATCTCTCCTGTGCAGGTAGAACAATCACACGCTGCATTTTCAGAAGGTGGTGTTAATTTAGTGCTAGTTCTGCTGTACTAGTTGAGCTCTTTCTGCAGGACTAAGTCAAACATCCTCTGGCTCACGTAGTTTTGTGCTTGCATGTCTTGATAGCTTGCTTGTAACTAGAGAATAATGCCCGAGGGATGTAGTTCAGAAATGTCTTTCACTTCACTGATGTCTGTAAGAAGTAACTGTGAAGTATTATAGGATGGGAGCACTGAGGAGGGACAGATATTTGGTTTATTTAAAAATAACTAAGGCTTTCATTTAAAGTGCTAAAATTTGCTAGGACTTCTGAGAATTAAGCACTGCCTTTGAACCTGATGTGTCTTGTTTGTAGCTTCACGGGCCAAGCCACAGTGCTAGAGCATAAGGACTTGTTATAACTGGGGCTCTTCAGCTCTCAACTGAACTGCTCTTTTAAAAACAAGGTACATTTCAGTTAATCCCTGCCACTCATCATCCCTTCCTCCTCTGGGAGCAACACATTACAGACAGGTTTTGCTTCTAGCAGTTACATTCAATGGCAGATTTTTTAAGTGGTGAAAAGTATTTCACATGAAATAGTGGCAATTCAGCATTTAAGAATTACTGAATTGTCAGTAAATTTTGTAAACTGAACCCAGAGAGTGGTTTTCTTGTGAATTATTGCTTTATTGAAGTTGCTCATCAGATGTACCAAATATCATGTCAACCTGCTACAAATAACTCATATGAACAAACAGCAGCAATTTTTAGTCTGTAGTCACATTGTCTTCTGAGTAGATAATACAATTTTCTGCTGTTCCTAGTCAGTTCCTTAACTTACTGCTTTGGCAGACTGTATTGTGCCTTCTCTCCTATTCATGAACCAGGTCTTAATGCTTTTTATTGAAGTCTTTGTTCAGGCATTTAGCTGTGAAAAGTGGGCATGGTAGGGTCCTTCAGATAGTAAAAAATACTTCTAGGTTTGAAATGAAATAGCTTTGTAAGTCTTGAGGTGGGTTCTGAGATTGCAAACTGCAGAGCATAAACTACTTTAGTACAAAAATCTGCAAGTAGGAGTAAATGCTGCTTATTGTAAGCATTTACTCTTGTGTAACACTTAACTACAGACTATGGAACAATCAAACTTTCTGTACGACCTGTGAGAGAATAGGATTTCATGGGATTGCAGAAGAAAAATAAAAGTGCATTCTGTAGACAAACTAATCTTTTGGGGTGATTTGGATGACTTCAGAATTTACAGTAACCATGCAGAAGAGCTTTTCTCAGAAATGTTTTGATATGTAGCCGTCTTTATACAAAACATTTCCAAAAATCATCTGGATTGTGGTTTATGGATGTCTGTACAATCTTCCCTTCTTCATTCAGATCGACTCGCTTGCAGGAATGGCCTCCCTTAGTTTAGGTGGTTCAGCTGCTCCTCACACCCAGAGCATGCAAGGCTTCCCTCCAAACTTGGGCTCTGCATTCAGTACTCCTCAGTCACCAGCAAAAGCGTTCCCGCCTCTTTCCACCCAGAACCAGACAACCGGTTTCAGTGGCATCGGAGGACTCTCTTCACAGCTCCCAGGTACTGCTGTTGGGGTGGAGTGGTTTGTTTTTGACATGGCACAGCTGAGGCACTGTTATTGCTGTGGTTGGAAATACTGAATGGGAAAGCCCACCCCTTCAGAGTGGATTGGGTGCTTCCTTCCCTTTAAGGGTGGGAAGTTACACTGGGCAAACAGCTGTGTCATATGGGAGGGAGTTGCAGTCCGATATGGAGTGGGGAGTCCTCACTCCTGGGTCATTGCTGAAGCAGCATTTCAGAGTGTTGCAGCTGCAATAGGTAAAAGCTTTGAGTCAAGAGGATGAGTGTTTTGACAAATGTAGCAGCATTATTTTAGGTTGGGACAGAGACGAAGAACTGCTTATGTAAATTTGCTTGATACTAGACAGCAATGAGGCTATAAAGCCCTGAGTTCTTTGAAATGACATGTGCTAGGAGGAGTGGTAAGTGCATACGGTGAGGGTGCAACTGAGATGACCAATTGCTTGCTTGTAGTAAGTGATCTTACTACAGGTTTGCTTTTCAATAGGTGGTCTTACTACGGGTAGCCTGACTGGCATAGGAACTGGAGCCCTGGGCCTTCCTGCGGTGAACAATGACCCATTCGTGCAAAGGAAGCTGAGCACATCTGGACTGAACCAGCCTACATTCCAGCAGAGTAAGATGAAACCTTGTAAGTGGTAGTGTTGTCTGTGGCTGTGAAGTGTGACTGTGGTCTGCAGTTAATCTGTGTTTCCTTCAGGGGAAGCTTGGATCTGTAGGTGGTAAATGTTAGGAGTGTGGCTCTTGTATTATCTATTAGTCTGAAAAAAAGTGCTTCTAAACTTGTATCCTAAGAGCTTGCCACGTGGCCGGGGGTGGGGCATTAAAAAAAAAAAATTGGCATAAAAATGTGTTATGGATTTGCATGAATAGTTTGTTTATGTCCTTTTTCTGTTGTGCTGTGTTTTGAGCAAAAATGTCCTGCTCTTGACAGAGACTTGTATGTGCCTTGTACCAGGGTGTTTTTTGTTTCATTTTTAACAAGGTTAAACCTGGGTACGGTCCTATTGCAGCAGAGAACTTGACAGGTGAAGTAGTGAAATAGACTGCAACAATGGATACAAATAAGAGGAACAAAAGTTGGTGGGAAGGTAGTTTTTGAAAGGAGTAATTTGGTTCTTAAAACTAAGCCATTAGTCTTAACACGTTTATGCCTCTGCAGCATGCTCACAGTGAGATGCTGAAGCAGTCAAATGGTCAGGAAGCACAGCCATATGCTAAACCTTCCACATTGCTGTTATGGAGGAGCTATTAAAGAAGCCCTATGCAATATCAGCCAAGTTACCTGTCTCTACAGGTGTACAGCAGAGGTGGCTGTAATCACCACTGGTTTATATTCTAGGTCTTGAACATTCAATATAAATTTGTTGGAAGCTCACTGGAAGCTGGCCTGAAAGTTTGTGTGCAAGTTTGTGTGCATGTTAGTGTTGTGTAGCATGCTTTATTCTAGTCTGTTCTGCATTCAGGTATTTAGTTGTCAGCTGAAGTTAGCTTGGGATGCACTGGAATCTAGGAGCAGAGCTGTGTGAGGTTAATGTTATCTGAGGATGCAGTTTCTTGAATAAATATAATACATTGAAAACAGACTTTTAAATAGCAGTTCCTGTCTACTGGAAAGGTTAAATATCCTGCTCTTCAGAAGAACTAGCAGTTCTGTATAGATTGGTGAAAGAGTTGAAAAGGACTAGATGAAATTCTGAGTTGTCTGAAGTTGTCCTGAGCATGATACCTGTTCTCTTTTTAAACAGCTGACTTATCTCAGGTGTGGCCAGAGGCTAATCAGCACTTTAGCAAGGAAATAGATGATGAGGCAAACAGCTACTTCCAGCGTATTTACAACCATCCACCACACCCAACCATGTCTGTGGATGAGGTGAGTTCCCTTCTGTAGCAGTTACAACACCTGTCCAGAGGTTTGCAATAAAGTGGATTGTAATTATTCCTTCATGTATTGGTTTTAGTGAGTAATAATAAAGGGCTTGTGGCATTGCTTGCAGCATTGCTTTTTTACTTGGTTGAAGTTCTTTTCACAGTAAAATTGCAGTTGTTCATTACATTCAGCTTTTATTTCTCTGGACTGAAGACTTAAGATGTCTAATTAACACTCCTGAAATGCTAAGCAGGAAGGATTCAGTGTAGTGTGGAAGCTTTTGTGTTGAAAATAAGGCTAAAGAGTGCCTTTAAATAGTCTGTATAAATTATGTTAAATGTATTTGGTTTTAAACTATGTAAAAATGACTGCAAAATCCATATATGTAAAAGTGTCCCAAGTTCTACCTTCTGAGCTTTTGGTAATTATTTTTGTTAGTCTCTATGAGAGTAATTATTGGTCTGATGCACTTACTCTTTGAAGTATTTCAAATTTACTTTAATATATTTGCACAGTTATAAATAATGGAAGACACAACATTAATTTTCATTTTTCTAATTTGAAAGTAATGGAGTAGGCGGTTACAAAAAAGTTTTGTGTGAAGACAGCCACTTAAAAGAGAACTAAAGTCTGAAGAGGAAGCTGGTTGTAGTGATGTAGTGTCTGTCTGCTGGCTAAAGTGAAGCAGTTGCTTTGTGGTTGTGGTAGCACAATGTACCTTAGTAGTTGCAAACACTCAAACATGATGGGAAACTGAAATAAAGCAAATCCATTGGTAACAATTTCCAATTTCTTTGCAGGTCTTGGAAATGCTGCAGAGGTTTAAGGACTCCAACATTAAACGGGAACGAGAAGTGTTTAACTGTATGCTGAGGAATTTGTTTGAGGAATATCGTTTCTTTCCCCAGTACCCAGATAAAGAGCTGCACATAACAGCCTGTCTCTTCGGGGGCATCATAGAGAAAGGACTGGTTACTTACATGGCATTGGGCCTGGCCCTGCGCTATGTTCTTGAAGCCTTACGAAAGCCTTTTGCATCCAAAATGTACTATTTTGGTATTGCTGCACTAGATAGGTTTAAAAATAGGTGAGTGTGGGTTTTGGTACACTTCTAACGGTGTCTCTATTATCTTGTGAACCTTGAACCTGCTTTAATGGTACTGTACAAGGTTGCACATCTCAGTTTTGGGATTTCTTCAAAGATACACTGACTTGAAACAAAATTTGTGAATGTGCTAGTCAAAGGGTAACCTTTCTAAATTAAAATGTTCGGTGTGGTACCTGTAGAAATGTGAGACAAACTTAGATTCTAAAACTATCTAGACTGTATAAAAATCAGTGAAATGTTGAGTTGGATGAAGTAACTAACAGCCTGTTAGAAATGGGGTGAATGGAATATATCTTCACAGTGCTTTTCAGTGGAGTGCCATTTGCACTGTTCATCACTGAAGGACTGACTGGGAGCTAAGCTCTAGAACTTTGCTTTTACACAGAAAAGTATGGCTAAATAATCTCAGAAAATGTTCTTTCTCAAAACTTCTAATGAATTGCAGATAGAGAAGATTCTGGGTGTGAGGTGTTCTCTGGTTTGCTGTTTAAAATGCACTGACTACAAATTACTTATCCAGTAATCTTGTTGCAAACACTGAATATAAATGCAATTGTGTACTAGGTCAGAAGTACAGAGATGTAGGAAAAGATGACTTGCTGCGAATAAATCTTGTGCTTTAAGGTTAAATTAATTCATTTTAAATAGATTTTGCAACAAAAAGTATTTTGTAGGAAATGCTTTGTTTATAGCACAGCTGCTATAGGAGTCCAGAAGTAATTGTGTGGTGCAGTATGGGAAGGACATACCTGATATTTGTTTCTCTCTAATGCTGTTTCTGATGTGGGCTTATGCTTCTGACTAATGCATGTTTTGTCTGACAGATTGAAGGACTATCCCCAGTATTGTCAGCACTTGGCTTCTATTAGTCACTTTATACAGTTCCCACATCATTTACAGGAGGTGAGTGTGTTTGTAAGCAACGCTAACTTTCTATGATGTTAAATTCTTTAGAGCAAATTTGTTTCCTTTGGAAAAGCAGTCTGATCTGTGTGAATTTAGACCATGTACATCCACAGAATCAAATGCCTTTTCTTAAAGGTTTTGTTCTGGGATAGGGTAGGCAGGTGAAGATGCCTCTCCTGCTTTCATAGATCTGTTTGAGTTGTTTATGTTGAAATAGCTATCTGAACATAACTGCATGATCAACCAATGCACATGTCCATGCATGAAGGTTTTAAAGTCCCTTGGTGGATTTATGTTCCAGTCACTTAAAGATTTGGAGTTTTAGTCTAAAATAGAGGTCACTCAGCTGGCTTTATACAGTTTCATACTAGAACTGATAAAATAATCCAGGAAAAATTTCTTTTCTGAAGGTCTGATAAGAGCCGTGGGAATACCTTGTAGTCCAAAACAGTGTTCATCACATGGCATCTGCCTTAAATGTGCTTTTATTGGTAGAAATACAGAAAAACTAATCCCAGTGGCAGAGCTTAAGAGCATAAGCTAAATAAAGAAAAATGTTCAACTCTACCATTAAGGTAGAGGCTCACACCTGAAGCTGCAAAGTCCAATAGCACTCTTGGTTTCACTAACAGCTTTCAGACTGTACCCCTTAAATGACAGCCTGATGTTTCCAGTTTCTGTGGAAATATATAGCAGTGGGGAAGAAACTAATTTTCTACTATGGAACTATTTCAGAAGATGTGATATCTGAAAGTTGGCTATTTCTGAACTGTGGTTTTGCTTATTAATGGTGAGCTTCAGACTATTCTAACTGTCGGAGTCCTTGCAGGAGACTTTTTACCTGTTTTGTAGCCTGCTTCTTGATACTCCCACATTGCTCTTAGGCTCTTTCTCCTCTTTTGTTCTGCTGTTCTCGACCTGGAGGGATTGGGATGGAGTTTTTTTAGGTAGTGCTCTGTAAATCATTAAGCGTGTTAGGTCTTGTGATGCTTGACATCAGCTTGTTGAGGCCAGAGGCAGAGCTTGATGCTCCTCTGCAGTAAGAAAATCCGTAGTGACAAGAAGTGCTCTATCAGGGTATACAGTTGTATTTACAGATTCCTTTATGGCAAGACTGTCAAATACTTAAATGATTGTTGGCAAACCTTTCTAGTCCTCATGCTAAAAACCAGCCTATAGTTCTGTTGCTACATGTGCAATTTCATATGTGCTTGTTTGCCCTGTTTTAGTACATAGAATATGGACAGCAATCCAGAGATCCTCCTGTGAAGATGCAGGGTTCAATCACCACTCCTGGAAGTATTGCACTTGCCCAGGCTCAGGCCCAGGCCCAGGTTCCAGCAAAAGCTCCTCTTGCTGGCCAAGTCAGCACTATAGTGACCACCTCAACCACCACCACCGTTGCAAAAACCATTACAATCACCCGACCAACTGGAGTCAGCTTCAAGAAAGATGTGCCGGTGAGCATTGTGTCATTGTGCCCTTGCCAGAGGGGCAGATGCTGCTCTGGACTGAGTACATGCAGACAGAATCTGTTTTAATTTGTATACTACGGATTTTCAGACTGTGATCTTTATTTTAGATTTAAAGCATATAACCTTTTATAATATGGCCAATGTTTTTGTAGAGAGAAGGTAGTTTTCATCATCAAACTACCCAATTACTTTAGAGTTAAGTTGAAATGTGTTCTTGAGGCTGTAACTATCAAGACAATTGCAGAACCATCATTTCTGTTAATGACTTGCAACAGGACTCTTAAAACAGTTTGTAGCTGCTATTCTGCTTGGCACTTAAGAACACTTACTGCACACATCTGACCTCACATTTCTAACTTAGTTTTTTCACATCTTTGACCACTTGTGTGAACAACTCTGAAGTGCTTGTTAGAGTTATCACAGGGTTGGCAGATAGAACAGGCTATTGCACAGAAAGTTTTGGGGCAGGCTTGGTCCCATGTGAATGCTGAGGATGGGCAGTGCTGTTCTGTATGATGGCTGATGCACTGCAAACTCGAGCCTGTCTTTCTGCTTGGGACTATGTTTGAATAGCTCTCTGTAACGGAGGCAGAAGCCAAACACAGCTGAGTGTTGTGAGGGCACTTGGGGCGACAGTCATTAGTGTAGCCATTAATGTCTTTCACACCTGATTACATCATGTAGCAACTAGTTACTTTGAGGTGTTTTCCCATTTATACTCCAGTCAGGATTGATACTTGAAACTGCACTACTTTTTCCCTTGATTGCAATGTACCAGGTGCTAAAGCCCTGGCATCCAGACCTGCAGCTGTAGGGACCAGGGTCACTTTCTCTTGCCTTCATCTGGCATCCCAGAATGAGAACCTGGTCTCAGAATGAACTTCTGGGATTTCTCCTTCCCTAATCAGCACTGAAGTGCTCCTGGAGACTCCCTGCTGTGTTAAGTGCTGCTCACTATTATGTTGTGATTTTTCTCCAAGCTATAGCTGTACACAGGCTTAAAGGCCTAAAGGGTGCCATTGCAGTGGCACCTGTTATATGTGCATGTAGAGGCTTTTTCTGCAGCAGCATTTTTCTCCTGAGTATTGATCATCGTTTTTAGAATTTAAAAAAATCACTTGGCTCCTTCAGAGTGCTGCTGAAAATGAATCTGAGACAGTAGATGTCCCCTGATAAAGCTCAATTCTATTTTTGCTTGACAGAACAGAGCAAAAGTTTCTTTTGATGTCACCTCTAGGTATTGTTTATGCTTAACTTCTTGCTCTCTTTCCAGCCTTCCATCAATACTACCAACATTGATACACTGTTAGTAGCAACAGATCAAACAGAGAGGATTGTGGAACCTCCAGAGAATGTCCAGGAAAAAATTGCTTTCATCTTCAATAATCTGTCTCAGTCAAATATGACACAGAAGGCAAGTATGAAGGAATGCTAGTAAAAATTTTTATACTCCTAATCTTTCTTTTATATATGCATTTTGAAGTGTGGGCTGATGATAACCTCTACAAAATTCTAATTTGAAAAACTTCAGGAGGGAGCACACTATAAAGAAATGATAGTTTCCAGCACTTTCTGCTTAAACATCTTTGGAGATAAAATTTTCCAGGGAGAGGAGAGATGGGTAAAAGATACCTGTTCTTAATCTTAAATAAACATTCACATCAGAAATGGACTGGGTACCATTAAATGTTGCAAGGTTAAGCACTGGTATTTCAAGCAGAAATTAAGGGAATTTTTTTTGAACCATTTGAGGTGTACAGTCCTGCTGCCACTGTGCTGCTGTCTCATGGCTGGATGGCTTGAAGTTGTAAGGTGACAACATTTACTTCCAGTTGTCTGGTAAAAAGCTGGGAAGTGAAGGAGAGGTGAATTGTTATGCCTTGCTGATTTCATGATTGAGTCCTTGCTGGTTGACCAGATCTTTGGATAATGAGACACTGATTCCAAGTATTTCTTTTTTTGTAGAAAAACAACCTTAGTGTTAAAAGCAGTTGACTGACCATAAACTGTGTGTTGCTCAGAGCTGACCCCAGGAGGTTTTGACTATCTTCTCATCTGTTCTGTGGTGTGCTTTTTCTTTGGTTTGAGCACAGGTGGAAGAATTGAAGGAAACAGTGAAAGAAGAGTTCATGCCTTGGGTATCACAGTATCTTGTGATGAAGAGAGTCAGTATTGAGCCTAACTTTCACAGCTTATATTCAAACTTCCTTGACACTCTTAAGAATCCAGAGTTTAATAAAATGGTTCTGAATGAAACCTACAGAAATATCAAGGTGAGTAGTGCAGGTTTTCTAAAGGCAGCACAGAAGTGTGCTGTTCTCCTCATGCTATTTGTTTGTATGAAGCTGATCCTCAAATACAGAATATCATTCAAAAATCTACTTTCTAGCTTACCATTAAACTTACAGGTTATCTTTAGGAACATTAAGATTCTTTCCAGTTTGGAATGTACGAAAGACTTAAATTGTGTAACAGGAGGGCAAATTTGCATTTGAATTCATTTATGTAGGTGGACTTCAAATTTGTGTGAGGTTTGCAAATTATAACCCAGGGGAAAGTTGCTTACGGTCTAGTGTTTTCTGTGGAGGAAAGTACGAAGATAGAAAACCACACTCTGCTCTTTTGGCCCAAGAGAAATAGGGGGGAAAGGGTGTGTTTAGAGAATGGGGGTGTAAAAGCCAAAATTTGTTCGAGGGCTGAGACAATGTGGGTGGGAGGAGGAAGCAGTAGCCTAGAAGTGATGACCAGATTAAACAAGTTTGTAAAGAAAGCACTATTTTTAAACCTGTTGGTGGAATTTCCTGACCGCCGTGGGTTACGCTGTAGTGCAAAAGCATCTCCTGACTCCTGAGAATACAGCTGACCTTGCTCTGTTCAGCTGATGCTTCTCTGAAGTTAAGGAACAGAACTAACAGCAGAATACTTATTTTATGATTTATGACATTTATGTTTTGACATGACGGTAAGATGGTTTCCCTGGAAGGTTAAATAAACTGTAGCCTTCAGGTCTGTGATGAGGCATTGAGAGGAAGCACAAGTTACACTTGGCAATGGGAGTAGTTATAACCATCTCCACAGAGTAATTGGTAAGGTCTGGGAAAGTGTAATCCTCTTTTTTTTTTTGATCCTTTTAAAGAAAAGAATTTTGAAGTCATTACAGTGCAGATTTACAGGGTGCTGCCTTGAAGTGAGAGCTGTTCAAGTATCTCTGTAATGTGACTAAAGCTCAGAACTTAATGTTCTAAAACTTTGCCTCCATTCAGATCAGCTGTTGGATTTGGAGTCTGGTTATCTTCTGCTTGTTGCTCGAGATGCTTTTTTTTTCTTCTTTGTTAGGTGCTATTGACATCAGATAAAGCTGCAGCCAACTTCTCAGACCGTTCCTTGCTAAAGAACCTTGGTCACTGGCTGGGAATGATAACGATGGCTAAAAATAAGCCCATCTTGCACACGGTGAGTTTCTGTCTTTACAAATTGCCTTTGCATGAATTGTTATGCTGTTATGCAGTATCATAGGCTATTTGGGAAATCTTACCACCTCTCTGGTGCCTCTTTTATGTGCCAAGTACAAAGTATGGCTCCAGAGTTGGTTATTTAACACTTCTAATTTATTTTTTTTTATATCAGAGAAGTTAGTAGCTAAATTTATTTTGGCAAAAGCTTGTTGCAAAAGCTTGTTAATACGTGTAAAAATGTAGATGTGTAAATCTTTGTTGAAAAAGTAACTGCTGCTTAGCAGTCTGTAAAATTCAAGGGCTGTCTGACTCAGCCTTGTCTGTATCTGAAAAGGAAGCAGTGTATTAGTGGAACTGTGCAGTGTGTTTGCTGTTATTTCCATCCTCATCCCCACTTCAATTGTTTTTCAGGATTTGGATGTGAAGTCGCTGCTACTGGAAGCGTATGTTAAGGGACAGCAGGAGTTGCTTTATGTAGTGCCATTTGTTGCCAAAGTCTTAGAATCCAGTGTCAGGAGTGTGGTAAGTGTACTCTTTGTACAGACAGAGTTACTGCTCAAATGGCAAAATATTGCAGAAAGTAAGCAGCTTTTGTCACAAAATGAAAACTGGTTGAATTCTGTGGAGACAAAAAAAAAGGATGTAAAAGCATAAAGTGAAGGAGTTTTGTTTGGGGGGAAAGTATCACGGCCATGCATTTTTGCAGCATAAATAGATTAGCTGAAATGTACTGTTCATTTCTCAACTGAACAGAACTCAGTTGAGAAATGGAAGGATGCTATTGACGTGGTTCTAGGATGTATTTATTCCTAATTTTTTTTTTTTTCTTTTCATTTCTCCCATCCACTTTGGTCCTAATCAGCTTGTCAATTCTGCTTGAAACAGAACTGATCTTTCAAGAAGGACCAGGTCATTGTGTTTCCAGTTTTTCACTTAGATTCCTAATGTATTTCCAGTTATACTGAATTACTGGAATAATTACTACTAAAGTACTAAATTCATCTCTAATCACAGCTGTACAAAGGTTTCCATGGCTATATGCATACATGGCTGCTTGTATTTCAAACATTTCCAGTCATAAATGATCAAGATGATTCTGTAATATTGGTCTCTTCTTTCTGTTGTAGGTCTTCAGGCCTCCAAACCCATGGACAATGGCCATTATGAATGTTTTAGCTGAGCTACATCAGGAACATGATCTAAAGGTAAACTTTTGGATTATTTTTTCTGTAACTTCTGAATATAAGATTTTATTGGCATACTAGTCAGGAAGGATGTTGTGAAGGACTAGAGCAGTCCTTCTCACTGCTTTAGCATGGGGAGATTGCTTGGGTATTGCCTAATTTAGTAATACTTGAATGAAACTCTTCTCCATGAGGTCAGCATCAAGATAGTTGTCTGATCCTTAGTCATTATTAGTCTCTGAAAGGGGTGGGATTAGAATGTGGAGCTTGGGAGTCAGGTGGCTCAGTAGATGTTTTGGGTGTTTTGCTTGTGACATGACCTAAACTAGAGTTGTTTTGCAGTTGAATCTGAAGTTTGAGATTGAGGTGCTCTGCAAGAATCTTGCACTAGACATCAATGAGCTGAAACCTGGAAGTCTCCTGAAAGATAAGGATCGTCTGAAAAATCTGGATGAGCAGCTGTCTGCTCCAAAGAAGGATGTGAAGCAGCCAGAAGAGCTACCACCCATCACAACAACTAGTAAGTACATCTCATAGAATCCAGCACCGCACTGTTAAAGTTCATGTAAGACAGGTTTTGCTATCACAAAATAAAATACAAAGCTACATGCTGTTGTAACATTCCTGAGTGCTTGGGTAGATTTATAAGAAATAGGTGTACAGTTGGAGATGGAAGGGGAATGGAAGCCATCATGAGGACTAATTCTGTTTTATGTGTGCTGCTACTCCTTAGACTCCCTCCTATTAACACTACAGTGAGTGCTAAAACTATCATAATAAACAGCTCTCTTAAAATGTACTGAAGCTACTTTGGAACTAATCATTAGGTAAATGGAGAATGAAAGTTGCTTGGTAAGTTTAGGAGGTTTCACAGTCAAACTGCAAAGCTTTTGTTTCTAGTGTTTCCTGATGTAAATAAGAATGATATACCTGTTTTATAAGCAGTTGCTTTTCACTAGTGTCTCAATACAAACCTGCTTGTGTTCTCCAGCTGCTTCAACAACTCCAGCTACCAGCACCACTTGTACAGCCACGGTTCCTCCACAGCCCCAGTACAGTTACCATGACATCAATGTCTATTCTTTGGGAGGGTTGGCTCCGCACATTACCTTAAATCCAACGGTAAGTTTTAGAGCTGATTCAGTTTGCTAAAAGAATTCTTTCAGCCTGGGTTGATGCAGATCTCAGCTGGTGGGAGTTATCAGGGCTTAGTCACAAAAGTAACCTCTAAGCTCCTTTTGTCCAGTCAGCAGCTCATCTCTTAAGTCAGTCTTTGCATTGTTACTCAGCTGCAACTTGGTTAGAAAAACAATAATTTGTCCCAGTTTCAGAAGTATCAAATACTGTAATAGCTGCATAGGGAACACGATGGTATTGCATGAGCTATGACAGTAAGACATTCAGAAAATGCAGGTGTCTAGAGTAGGTGGGATTCCAGCGTACTTTATTCTCTCACCTTTCCTCATCCCCTCAGATCCCGCTGTTCCAAGCCCACCCGCAGCTGAAGCAGTGCGTGCGGCAGGCGATCGAGCGCGCGGTGCAAGACCTCGTCCATCCGGTGGTGGACAGATCCATCAAGATTGCCATGACCACCTGCGAGCAGATAGTCAGGAAGGACTTTGCCCTGGACTCGGAGGAGTCGCGCATGCGCGTGGCCGCTCACCACATGATGCGGAACCTGACGGCGGGCATGGCCATGATTACCTGCAGGGAGCCTTTGCTGATGAGCATAGCTACCAACCTGAAAAATAGCTTTGCTACTGCACTGAGGGTAAGGGCCCCGTCATTTGAAGTTTGTATCCAGCTTACGGAACTGTAGGCATCCAGCGTTGGTAAATCAGTTCTCCACGTTGTAGACTTGTTAATTAACTGTATGGTTTAACTAGCATAGGGATGAATTCACTGGGTAAAAGTTTCATGACTCTTGTGGAATTAGAGTGGAAAAAAGTGTTGCGATTCCAGGTCAAACATTCTTGAGGTGGTAGATCTTCCTAAATGGCTCATAAACTTCCTATCTTTTTATTTTGCCCCAGTGTTTTCTCCAGTCTAATCACATTATGGAAGCCTTGGAGGCTTGAACTTCCTGCAGGGTTTGAAGCAGAAAAACTAAAATGGGGAGGACTGAATTGATTTTGGTGATATCTTGGATTGTTTCAGCATGCATGCTTCAGGCAGATTTTATTTACTTGTGCTGTTAGCAGATAGGTAGGTTAGATTCCTCTGCATAGCTTGTGAATTCATTGGATTTTCTAGAGGGTATTGTCAGGTCTCTTAATGAAGAAAGTTTGAGCTAAACTGTATGGAACAGCCTGTGAACTGCTGACCACAACAACAGCTGCCACCCAGAATTCTTGCAGTCAGTGTCAGCAACAGGCACAAGAGCGTAAGGATCTTGGAAAGATCACGACACAGCTGTACTTTCAGCAATTAGGAATTAATCAGTATTTCTTATCCCTGAAGACATATGACACTGGTACAAATCCAGTTTTAATCCAAGAAGTTTTTTAAGGGATAATTGTAGAAACATTTTGTTGCAGAAAAGGCTTTGTATGACGTATATCGAAATTCTTATCTGGCTTATCTTTATGAAGTGGCTTAACAGAAATAGTGTAATTTTAAGGAATTAACAAGAGCTCTTAGCAGACAAGGAAGTCCAAGTAGATGGGACAAGCTGCCCTTTATAAATGTACTCCATTTCTAGTGAAAGTTTCTGCTTTGCACCCTGGAAAATAAATTCAGGTTTCTCACAGAGTAGGCTCTTGAGAAGGAAGGAAGGACAAAAATCTGATTCCTTATCAGAAGAGAACCCACTGAAAAAGGCTTGGGACTGCTGTTTTGCACTGTTAGTGCTGCACCTTTATATCTTCAATTACAACTTAGGAAGTAGGAAAACTTCTACTGTGATGCAAAGCCTTCCCTGCATTAGCATCACTCTGTGTGTGTCTGTCTAAAGCAGGCCTTTATTTCTGTGCCCTGGAGATGGGTAGGTGGAGAAGATGAAGAACTCCTGCTGTTTTGTTCCTTGTTGAAAGTCTTTACTGTCGTCTTGCCTACATGTTTTATTCAAAGCTATGCAAAATTAAATTTAATATTGTATATTCTATGGGAAGGGAGTGTGATCCTAAGAGCATTCCTTTTTATTGCTTGTGTTCTGTATAAGCAGTGGTGCAGATTTTAAGGCTAGTTATATGCAGGGAATTTTTACATCTTTCACTGATTATTGTGATTTTCAATAGGCAGCCTCCCCACAGCAGAGGGACATGATGGAGCAGGCAGCTGCCCAGTTAGCACAGGATAACTGTGAGCTTGCCTGCTGCTTTATCCAGAAGACAGCTGTGGAGAAGGCAGGCCCTGAGATGGACAAGAGGCTCGCAACTGTAAGTATGGGACTGTTGTCTTTTAGAGGTATTCCATGTGCTCAGACACATCCACATGGGTGTCTAAACTGCAGTGTGGTGTTTGTGTTTTTCCCAGGAGTTTGAGCTCAGAAAGCATGCTAGGCAAGAGGGGCGTCGCTACTGCGATCCTGTCGTGTTAACGTACCAGGCTGAGCGGATGCCAGAACAGATCAGGTTAAAGGTGAGTTCTGTTCAGGTGCTGCTCTTCTCTCCCTCCTGATGAGGAAAGTGGATGGCACAGTGTGAGTGGAGTAATCACATTTGTTTCTCTTGCCTAACAGTGCAGCTGCTGTTATCTTGATCAGTGTGGAAACACATAAAAACATTATTCCAAAATGACTGTTTACATCATTTTCTCAATTCCTTCAGTCTCTATTTCTGTGCATTTTCTCTCACTGAAAGATGGTTTGTCTGTTTTGTTGTCTTTATTATCTTTTGTCCCCTTTATATTTTCTTTCTTTAAAGGACATACCATGTGCTTTCAGCAGACCATTTCTCAATATTCAGTTATTTCTGTTTCCGGGAATGTGAGTTTCATTTCTAGAGCAAAATCCCCCTGTTAGGAGGTGTGGCAGGAGAAATAGGACCTCAGTGCAGGAGAAATAGGACCTCAGTGCAGAGCAGCTAAATTCTACTTGATGTCTAGGCCACTCTGTTTAAGACCAGCTACCTGTTACACAAGCTGCCCCCATTTTTTACTGCCTCAGTGCTTGTCAATGAGTTAAATGCCTGTTCCTTTTGTTGCAAAGGTTGGAGGTGTGGACCCAAAACAGCTGGCTGTTTATGAAGAGTTTGCACGCAATGTCCCTGGCTTCTTACCCACCAATGACTTGACTCAACCTACAGGATTCTTGGCTCAGCCTATGAAGGTAGAGGTTTCTGAATTAATCAGCTTGAGAGTGCTATAGCCGTTTTGGAGGCTGTTGTACAACTTGTGTTTTTGTTAAAGGATTCATGAGAATCAAGTGTTTGTATTGCTTGGAGATAGTGGTTGAAAAAATGCATTTGTTTGAAAGACAAAGTAATGGCAACATAAAACTTGCATCCAGTCTTAGGGATTTGTAACCCAAATTGGGACAAATTCTGCAATTTAGGATTACTAGGTATAGTTTTAATTGCAGTAAAACATTTTATTCAAATCTCAGGTTACTTTTGCAGGAAGGTCATGGACAGCAGGTCTGAATTTTAAGATAATTAAGAAGTTTTTGTATGCATACATAAGGCCTCACTGATAGAACAAGGGAGACTGGCTTCAAACTAAAGAGGACAGGTTTAGATTAGATGTTAGGAGGAACTTCTCTATGAGGATGGTGAGGCACTGTAGGAGGTTATCTGAAGAAGCTGTAGATGGCCCACCCCTGAAGTGTTGAAAGCCAGATTGGGTGTGGCTTTGAGCAACCTGCTCTAGTGGAAGATGTCCCTGCCCCTGGCAAGGCAGTTGAAACAAGATAGTCTTTAAGGTCCTTCCAACCCAAAAGATTCTGTGACTCTGATTGATAGAATTATGTGCTGGTTATTTTCACAGCTGAATTTGCTCATATGTGTGCTTTTAAAATGCCATTATAACAAACCACAGTACTGTAGAAGTCTGCTGGCTGCTGTAATTTCTGAAGGAGAAAAGCCAGTCAGTGAGTATTTGAGTGTCACAAATGCAATCCTTGCGAAAATCAGTGATTCTCACTTTCTCTTAAGCAGCAAGCTTGGGCTACAGATGATGTAGCACAGATTTATGACAAATGTATGACAGAACTGGAGCAGCACCTGCAGTCCATTCCACACACCCTGGCCATGAATCCTCAAGTTCAAGCATTGCGCAGCCTCTTGGAGGCGGTGGTAGTGGCGCGGAACTCCCGGGATGCTATTGCTGCACTTGGACTACTGCAGAAGGTCAGTGTTGGCAACTCGTCTCTGTAACAACTTCTTAGAGTTAATTACTCACCTGGCTCGTGGATTGTCTTGCTGGTGACCTTGTTTCTTCATGCATCCTGTGGAACTTGCTTGGTGAACAGTACTGAACTGCTGTCTTTGGAAATGCGATAAATAAGATTGGGAGGGAGCCATTGTGTTCACTTAGGGTATTATACACATGGACTCAACTTCCCATCAGCAGGGAGATGTCCAGCTACTCCTCACAAAGCAGGGCTTCAGCACATGTGACATTTGCCTGGAAAAGCAAATATCAGAACCATGAATGCCCATTTTCATCCTCCTTTCCCTGAGCTTTTATTGCTGAACATGTCGTCATATTATATAGAACATCCCTTTTTTCAATTTGGGTCATCTGTTCTGGCTGTGTTGTGTCCCAGCCTCTTGTCCATCCCCAGCCTACCCACTGGTGGGGGAGGCAGAGTGGGAAAGAAAAAGCCTTGATCCTGTGCTAGTGCTGCTCGGCAACTGGCAAAACTGTGCTGTGTTGTCAACACTGTTTAGCACAAATCCAAAGCACAGCATCATGTGGGGTGCTGTAAAGCAAATTAACTCCATCCCAGCCAGAATTTGTAGGCTGTGCCAGTGGGAAGTGTTAGAGTGAGCTCTGTGTGAACTGAGCTGACATTAGTGCCTGTGTAGCAGTGTAGAACAAGTGACAGACAGAGAAAGATCCACTTGAGAATAGTTTAAGAGGATACTGAGCTGTCTGCATGAAGATCTAAGAGCAGTGCCAAAACAAAACTAGCCAAAGGCAGGAGGGAGACTCTTCATTCTTGTCTGCTAGTACTTTTACCTGTTGAAGGATCCAGCCCTGACTAGAACTTGGCCAAAAAAATTGTGTTGCCTGTGTAAAACTCATCCTCCATTTGCTGTAGACTAACACATCTACATCCCTGAGTGCTATAGCTCTTTCTCCAAGGACGTTGCTCATTTACCTCTGCATGTTCTGTAAATATTTTCTCAGGTAGTTTTCCATGAGCCATATGCAGAATTGCTTGAGGAGGCATTGACTTAGGGAAGCTGCAGCACAAACTAGCACAGTCTGTCATGGTATTTGGTGCACAGAGATAGTGGGGCATCGAGAGACCTGCAGGTTTGTTTGGGGTAGCATAGCTGTGTAAAGTGCACGTGTAGATCTCACACAGTCTTAACAAGAGGTCAGCACAATTACTAAATTTTTTTTCCCCTGTCTGTTGGTGATAACTCTTGCTGATGTAATGTGCAGAAGATTTGGAAGAGGACTTGTTTTTTCCTCTGCTAACAGGTTGCATCTATTCTAGGCTGTAGAGGGCTTGCTGGATGCCACCAGTGGGGCTGATGCTGACCTCCTGCTCCGCTATCGTGAGTGTCACCTGCTGGTGCTGAAGGCTCTGCAGGATGGCCGTGCCTATGGATCTCCCTGGTGTAACAAACAAATAACTAGGTCAGTTACAAGACAACCACAACATTGATGTAGCTTTGACCATCTTTTGGGAGTTTGTGTTACTCTGAATTCCCTGCCTGTTAGTATTTTGCTTTGCTGCAATTTGGACCAACAAAAAATAACCAGCTTTTTTTGTCAAAATTAACTAGATCTCCTGATAATGCTGGTTTATGCCAGAGCATGATAGGAATCTTTAATGGAGTTAAGCATTAGAGCATGGTCTGGGCTTTTTCCCCCCCCTCATTTTGCAGAGAATATCTCTGTATGCTGTCACAAGCAATGTGACATGGCATATGCCTGTAGCACAAGCTTCAGCTAGGCAGATCTGCCAATTTGTCCTTGGAAGAGAGGCTTCTTATACTGAATAAACTGAAGCTCTTGAAGGGCTCTTGTGACCAGCTGTGCAGGGCAATAGATGCTTGAGTGTGACTGTTCTGAACTTAAATATTACCTTAGAGAATGCTGTAGAAGAGCCTTCTTTTGAAGCTAGATAGTGAATCACACAATGTCAGTTTCTGAAGTGCTAGATTTGAGTTGTTTCACTTAAACTGTTGTGGAAGTACACTCTTTATAAGAAGTCCAATTCTTCAGGTGCCTGATTGAATGCAGAGATGAGTACAAGTACAACGTGGAAGCTGTGGAGCTGCTAATCCGCAATCACCTTGTTAACATGCAGCAGTATGACCTCCACTTGGCTCAGGTAAAGAGAACCTGCTCCTGTAAGGAGGAGGGATGCACTCAGTCCACTGTAAGATCTGTGGTTGAACTTTGTCTTTTTCATGTTGACAGTCCATGGAGAATGGCTTGAACTACATGGCTGTGGCATTTGCCATGCAGTTGGTAAAGATCTTGTTGGTGGATGAGAGAAGTGTTGCCCATGTAACAGAAGCAGATCTGTTTCACACCATTGAGACACTCATGAGAATTAATGCTCATTCCAGAGGAAACGCCCCGGAAGGGTGAGGCTATAGTATTGTGCAATATATTACTTTTTTGTGCTCATTTATGATTTACATAGTATTATATAGGCAATGTCTCATATCATTCAGTCATACAGCTTTAAACTTTCCCTAAGGCTGCAGTCCTTTCTTAGTTTCAACTGTCACTCTAATGTAAATGTGCTCATCTTAGTCAAAATAGAGGCAGCTGCAGCAGCATGTGAAACTGAATGCTTAAGCAAGAAATTCTCTCCATGCACTATGCTCCAAAATTCTGTGGAACTGTGAGAAACTTGTTTGAACTCCTGCTTTATCTCAAATTTGCACATTATTGCCTGTTTAAATCTTATATATCTAGGTGTCAGTAGGTTAATTAGTTAATTGCAAACAATCCAGTTGGACAATCCTTTCTGTTTAGAGCTTGCAGAGCAATCTTCCACCAGTCTCACAAGGCTTATGTATCCACCAGCATACTTCGCAAACCATTTGGGTAGCAAATGTTGCCACAACACCTGAAAATACCTGTGGGAGTTGCAGGCCTCCTATTCATAAGGTGGAAGCAGTTGTTGCTGGGTTTGAGAAAGAGATGGATTAGAGCTTGGAGAACTTTGAATAGGTGTGAGAGCAACCAGCAGCTGGCCGATGGCAGTGGCTGCCATTACCAACACAGCTGCTAATAGGATATCCCAAAACCAAAGTCCTTTCATCTGCACTTGACATGGATACACTGTCCTCGCTGTATGGCTTGACTTTCACTGCAGCCAAATCCAGTGCCCCAGCCAGTACTGGCATCTCCCTATCTGGGAGCATTTTAGGGCTCCTGAAGTCTGCAGAAGAGAAGCTGCTTCTAGTCCCTGTGGTGTTTTGTTGCAGCACTCCCCCGTACAAATTGGAGTGGAACTTCAAAGCTTATGTGATTTCAGTGTTCCTTCTTTCATCATAAGTGTATCTACTTTCATGACTTATTTCTGCTATTCCATTGAGGACTGAAAGAGAGAAGGTTTTAGTGTAAGAAATAATTTGCTTTCTTTCAACTCTTTGACTGAGCTTCCAGTTCCTGCACCTTCTGGGGGAGGAGGAATTCTAACCCAGCTCTTGCTCTGGTCTGTTGCATTAGATTACCCCAGCTGATGGAAGTGGTCCGATCAAACTATGAAGCAATGATTGACCGTGCTCATGGAGGTCCTAATTTCATGATGCATTCAGGAATTTCCCAAGCTTCTGAGTATGATGACCCACCAGGCCTGAGGGAGAAGGCAGAATACCTGCTGAGGGAGTGGGTGAACCTCTACCATTCAGCTGCAGCAGGCCGTGACAGTACCAAAGCATTCTCTGCGTTTGTTGGACAGGTAGAGCTTTTGGAAAGAAAGGTGCTTTTTATTCAACATAAGTAGGGTGTGATGCCCTCCTTTTTAAAGCAGTGTTATAATCTGTATTAGGCATCCTTTTGAAACTTCCAGGTGTATGGCAGTTTACTGTCAGAATTCTTTCTGTTTTTGATGGGAGCCCCTATTCTCCGCCAAAACATGTTCTTCAGATACTGCAGCAACAGGCTGTCACCATGAGTTCTGAGATAAGTTAGGTGAAAAAAGAACTTGAGCTGAAATAGCTCATGGAAATAGTTCTGTCATGCTCTGTAATGAGCCTTGACTGGTGTTGCTCCTTATGGGTAACAGTAAAACCTTTGACAGGATGATTTCACCAGTAGAGATTCAGGTAAATTGTTTCAGGCCATGTGGACAAGGGAATCTTTTTTCGAAATTAGATCATTAATAAGGAAAATCTTGAGACTTCATTAGCTCAAGTGGTGCCTAAATTGAAACAATGTCCAACGTGCCACTCTAAAGCACCTTAACAGGTGTGGTGAACATCACATACCATCTATCTGCCTTACTGAGATCCCCTCAGTAGCCCAGCACGTGTGGTAGCTAACTCCTGTATTTGTAGGTATCTAAAACTGTGTTCCTTGCCTGCAGCTCCTTCACTGCTGCTGCAAGAAAGCCCCTGACATGGCCTTTTTGCATTGTGTTTTTTGTGACACTACCACAGATATGCTGCAGACTTTGCAGCCACTAATGTAAAGAAGCTCAGGCTTCAGATTGCATAAAGATTGTGACTGATGCAGTGGGGTTTTTCTTAATTTGATTTTAGTGTCCTTGTGTACTGGTTATAGACAGCTTTCTGTTGTTCTGACTTCTACTGCATAGAACTTTTTGAATGTTTTTAATAGATATTATGCTAAACTTACGTCTTTAAGAAGTATTTTAGCTATTTCTGTGACCTCACTTTTTTTACTTTAAATCATGCTTCTAAAGCACACTTCAGTATAGAGTGCTCACAATACTTAGTACACTTTTGTCTCACTTCACTTTTTATCACACTTGTCTGATTACCTTTTGTACGTGTTTGATCAGTTTTAAAATAGCAATTTAAATATATTGAAGTGCAGTGTTTATTTACATTTTTTTCCTTACAGGCTCTGGTAATGAGTTCTAAAGGAATATTTTGTAATATGGCATTAAATAAGGTTCTATTACTGAATGCAAATGACTTCCAAAGTGTTGCTTCCTTCCCACAAGTCTGTAGGACAGGAAGAAGCACAGAACTTTAAAAGCAGATACCTAAATTCTTTGGGCCTTTTACAAAAAAAAGTTTCTCCAGAAATGATAGAAGCTCTCCACACTGTCTCCAGATTACCAGCTGTTCTGTTTTTATAGCTTTATGTCCAGTAGGAGTTTAGAAATAAGATGTTTTTTCACAACCCCCCAGTTTTCTGCAGTGTAATTTGTTTCATTTTGATGATTCTAATACTGTGGCTAACAAAATGAGGTCTCTGGGGCTTTTTATATATGTTATATAAACAACTGCCCCATGCAAAGCAAAAAAGTCCACGCAATCTTTCTCTGTGTGTAATGTTTGTGTAAGGAAAATTCGCTTTCCAAATGCAGTTTGCTTCTACAGAATGAGGTTGCAAAGTAGTGGTGATTCCTGAGCTGGAAGCTGGAGTCTGCCCTTCCCAGAATTTACACTTCTCGTGTTCTCCATGTAAGGCTGAATGCTGGTGGCAGCACTGATGCTGAGACAGGCTTCTCAGCTATGCTGATGGTTGGAAAGATTTGGGTTTCAAAACATTGTATTTGAGAATAAATGTGTTTGCTAAAACGGTGTTGCCACCCTCAAATTGCCTTGCAAACATTAATCTCTCAGGAGAGTATGGCAAAAATTAACTGTGGCAGGCAAGGTGGGTGCTTTGTAAAGGGTGTGTTGTTTGAAATAAATTGTAAAATGAGCTGTCTGTGGCTATGGTGCTGACGTCTTTTCCTTTCCTGGTTAGATGCACCAGCAGGGGATCCTGAAAACAGATGACCTGATCACCCGTTTTTTCCGTCTTTGCACCGAAATGTGTGTTGAGATCAGCTATCGAGCCCTGGCTGAGCAACAGCACAATCCTGCAGCCAACCCCACTATGATTCGAGCCAAGTGCTACCACAACCTGGATGCCTTTGTGCGACTCATTGCACTGCTGGTGAAGCACTCTGGGGAGGCAACCAACACAGTCACGAAGATCAACCTCCTAAATAAGGTTGGGAATCCTTGTCCTCATTGCATTTAAAGTGTGTTGTCGGCTGTAGCTTTGCTGATAACCTGAGGTGCAGACGTTAATGTGAGTTGCTGCTGAAGTGTCTAATGAGAACTTGGATGAGTTGGTCACTGATAAACTTTTGAGTGAACCACCAAGATGCCTAATGGCTTTCTTGTTCACAAAGATTTCATCTCAAACCAGTCTGAAATTTGTCTTTGTGCCTTGAAATTAAAAAGTCAGCAGCTGTTGTTTTCAGGTTGTTGATTCCTGAGTGTTTACCTTCATGTTGTGAGCGTCTTGCCTTTGCTCTTACACTACTTGATTTATGGCTGGATGATCTTAGGTAGTTAAGACCTTCAGATACTGCCCAGTCAGTCATTATGACTGTGGTCCAAGGGACAGGGATAGCAAAGCATAGTGGTTGGGAATTGCTGAAACAAATTATAATACTCATTTATGCAATACTTCTAATAACTAGGATTTTTGGTTCTTGTTAGAATCTACTGGATTTTTTTTTTTTTTTACTGATGGTTAAAGTATTATCTGTAGTCTGACTTGCAGAGTAATTCTTGCTGTCTCCACATACCTTAATCTCTTTAGGTTCTTGGTATTGTGGTGGGAGTTCTTCTGCAAGACCATGATGTTCGACAGAGTGAGTTTCAGCAACTTCCTTACCATCGCATTTTCATCATGTTGCTGTTGGAATTAAATGCTCCTGAGCATGTGCTGGAGACCATCAATTTCCAGACACTCACAGCTTTCTGGTACGTATTTGGGATTGGCCACAGTGCTCATCCTTTCTTGGTAGGATTGAGCATTTTCACTTAAAGGCTATCTGACTGTTCTTTGTGGTGGCTTAATCATTTTTGGAGTAACTGGTTCTACTGTGGACTGACCACTTGCTTGTTTTAGGGAAGATGACTGGTAAAACCCAAGATGCTCAAATGCCTTTGCTTTTAGGGCTATGTTTTTCCCTCAATGTTATGAAAAGCAGTCTTATTGCTGTGCACTTCTAACCTGCTCTAACTTTTCTTTCAGTAACACATTTCACATCCTGAGGCCTACAAAAGCTCCAGGTTTTGTTTATGCCTGGCTGGAACTGATCTCCCATCGGATATTTATTGCAAGAATGCTGGCACATACACCACAGCAGAAGGTGTGGCTGCAGTTTATCTTTTCTGAGTTAAAAAGCTCACCTGGATGTTTATCTGGTGTGATGCTGTTTCACATCTCTTGAAGTGCACTAGTAGCATGGCTGTTCTGTTTTTGTTTTCCATATCCACAGTAACCTAACTGCATGGAAGAGAGTGTGTGTGTCAATAACTATGGAACACAGGGTGAATTGAATTTGATAGACATGCCTTTGTCAATATCTAGAAGAGCTGTAGCCTTCCTTCTAGGCTAAATATTGTCAGCTCAATGTGGCATGTTGAGGGTTCTGGAAACACCCGTGGCACCACGGTACGCAGCTGAAGCCCTTGAAATGAGCTGTGCTGCACGCAGTGGTTAAGCTGGCAGTTGCTAGCTCTTCCATCCATGTTTATATAAAGATCAACCTAATTATAGTTTTGAAATTAAGGTAACTGGTCTTCATTGCATGTTTTCCACCTGCTGTTCTTTTCTTGACAGGGTTGGCCTATGTATGCCCAGTTATTGATTGATCTATTCAAGTACTTGGCTCCTTTCCTTAGAAATGTGGAACTCACCAAACCTATGCAAATTCTTTACAAGGTAAAAAAATGTCAACTAGTAGTTGACTAGTAATGCTTCCAATCGAATTTGTCTGAAAGTAGAAGTAATCTGGCAACAAAATAGAATTAGCTGTTTTCTTCTAATTTACATCTGAGAGTTGAATTTAAATTGTGGGGGAAGCAGGCTGCCCTCCTAGATTAGTTTCCTTCTGGTAATGTTAGCCAGATGGCATAAAATGATGGCTCTGCAAGCTTTTGGATAGTTTCAATAGTTACACACCTCTTACATTTAATATTTTATTTCACAGGGCACTCTGCGTGTGTTGCTGGTCTTGTTGCATGATTTCCCAGAATTTCTTTGTGACTACCACTACGGGTTCTGTGATGTGATCCCACCTAACTGTATTCAGCTAAGGAATCTGATCCTGAGTGCCTTCCCACGGAACATGAGGCTTCCAGACCCTTTCACCCCCAACCTAAAGGTAGAACTTACTTTAAAGGAGTTTGATAATAGGAAACTTCAATGCTCAAAATACTCTCTATCCAGGTTAATATTATCTGATTAAATCTTTGGGTATGTGCTAGGCAACTAATCCTGGAATGATTAGAAGGAAACTTTCTCGCACTGCCAAAGCACTGTCCTGTTGCTCTTCCCTGCCTGAGCTGTGCAGGGAGATGGGAGTGAAGCTGGAGTGCTCATTGTCACTGAAGAAAGCTGTTCTTGACTTGTGTGGATGTTTGTGCCTTTTGAAACTATCAGACTGTCTGGAGTGTAGATGGGGAGGCCCCAGAGGCAGTGACTGAATTTCCCTATGGCCTTCACCCCTGAGTTTTTTTATACTCTCAGTTCTTCAAGACATAATGCAAAAAGTTTGCATGTTAGATATCAAATTTCTTCTAAAATCTGCAAAGGTCAGGTGTTGCCATTTCATGGATGAAAGGAAAAGTGATCAGCAGCAGTAGGAGATCTGCTTTTCAATTTGTTCCATTGCTGATGGTTTAGTTGACTGGGTTTTCTGTCAACAGGTGGACATGCTAAGTGAAATTAATATTGCTCCACGAATACTCACAAATTTCACTGGAGTGATGCCACCTCAGTTCAAGAAAGACTTGGATTCCTATCTCAAAACCCGTTCTCCAGTCACCTTTTTGTCTGACTTGCGAAGCAACCTACAAGTAAGTCTAAGGATTTTGAGGTTTCTGTGGGTGCTCAATTTAAAAAATGTGGTACAAACGATCTCACTGGTTCAGCCACCATCTTTTCCTGCAGGATTTTTGTTGGTGTGTTGGCCAGCTCCAGGTAGTAGAAAAGCCTATGAAAATGCACACTCTGAATAAGTCTTTTGCCACTCCCTGACAGGATGTGTTGAAACCTTATAGAATCTGATTAAATTTTGACTCCAGATAGATTAATTGTTACAGAAATAGATGAATCTTCATGCCAATACTTCAAGGGTAAAAAAGATCAAATTAGCCAAAGCCCAGTTCAGAATTGTGGCTAAAATGTCATTTCACACATCTCATGGCTTGGCTTGCAGCAGACCTGAAGTTGGACTTCCTCAGAGAGTTGCTTAGACAGAAACATTCACACAGAGGGGTTGTTTCAGCCAGCATCTGGCACTGCTGGTGAATTCACATTGCCTTACCTGATGTTTTCCTTTAGGCAGAGAGCAAAAACAAATCAACACTTTGCTGGTATTTTTTTATATATCTATACACCCACTATAATATGTACTTTCTAATATATGCCTATTTAAAAAGGCTAAATGCCAAATTGAATTTGTAGATGTCCCAGTGTGTTGTCTTCTGGATGATCAATAAGATTCTTGGATGCTGTTATTGTACATGCTGTACCTTTGAGTGCTGAAGGAATATTGACTGTTAATGCTTTTCATATCTTTGCTATTAGGTATCAAATGAACCTGGCAACCGCTACAACATCCAGCTGATTAATGCACTGGTGCTCTACGTAGGTACTCAAGCTATTGCACACATTCACAACAAAGGCAGCACACCCTCCATGAGCACCATTACCCACTCAGCTCACATGGACATCTTCCAGAATTTGGCAGTAGACCTGGATACTGAAGGTGAGCTGGAAACTCAGCTGAACTGTTAGTTCATGCAATGTCACACTTACAGCGAACGGGCCCTCACTTTAAAAAGGACATTGAGGTGCAGAAATGTGTCCAGCAAAGGGCAGCAAGGCTTGTGAAAGGCCTAGAAAGCGTCTCCTGTGAGAAATGGCTGAGGGAGCTGGGTTTGTTAAGTGTTGAGAGGAGGAGGCTCAGGGGAACTCGAGCTCTGAACGGTTGCTGTAGTGAAGTGGGGGTCTCCTACCATGCCTGCAGTGAGAAGAGAAGAGGAAATGGCCTTAAGGTGTTACAGGGAAGATTCAGATTAGGTACTGGAAAAGGTGTTTTTTCACTGTCAGGGTGGTCTGATACTGAAATAGGCTGCCCAGGGAGATGGTGGAGTTGCATCCCTAGAGGTGTTTGAGACGTGTCTGGATCTGGTGCTGGGTGATGTGATTAAGTGGTTATGGAGTTACAGGGGTAGTGCTGGCTTGATGGTTGGACTTGATGGTCTTAAAGGTCTCTTCCAACCCTGATGATTCTGTGATTTCTTGTAATCGATAGTGAATTCACAGAAATGAATGCTACATTAGAATATTAAACTGAATATAGGAGCAGTGTTCTAACCAAAAGTGCAGAGTATTGAAGAGAATTGGAAATACCTTCAGTGACAAAGAATTGAATTCTTACTTCTCCATCAGCCTGGGTTGATACAGCTTTTATGTATCTTCAGTTGGTTTTGTTTCATGTACCTCCATAAGGCTGCCACACATCAGTCTCGAGCACTGCTGGTTGCTCCTTCATTCCCCTGCGCGTGCAAGGGAGGCTGTGTGCACTCAGTGTTCTCTCCTGCAGGCCGGTACCTGTTCCTGAACGCCATCGCCAACCAGCTGCGGTACCCCAACAGTCACACCCACTACTTCAGCTGCACCATGCTCTACCTGTTTGCAGAGGCCAACACAGAGGCCATCCAGGAGCAGATCACCAGGTGAGAGGGACGGCATTTAACTGGCCAACATTCAGCTTTTTGCTTTCCTTCCTTCTGTATTTTTGATCTTTGAGCTCTAAGCGTTGTAACTTTTGGATTTCAGGGTTCTCTTGGAACGACTGATTGTAAATAGGCCTCATCCCTGGGGTCTTCTTATTACGTTTATTGAGCTGATAAAAAATCCAGCCTTTAAGTTCTGGAACCATGAGTTCGTTCACTGCGCTCCAGAAATTGAGAAGTGAGTATAACTTAAACCCCAGAATCATTAAAATGGTATCTCTGAAGCAGCTGGACCTTGAGTTTTTGGTGCTGTCAGAGCATCCATTTGCTGCCATAAATGCACCTACCATTTCTTTGTTTATGTGTGCAGGTTGTTCCAGTCGGTTGCACAGTGCTGCATGGGGCAGAAGCAGGCCCAGCAAGTTATGGAAGGGACTGGTGCCAGTTAGATGACATGCATCCTGTGTTTTAAAGAGTGCCAGCCTGGAGGTCCTGTCCCATCAGCTGACTGAAGACTCTGTAAGGCTCCTCCTGACCTTCCCAGCCCCCTTGATTGGGTAGACACAACAGACCCTGGGTGAAAGTCATATGTGGGCATGTTCCAAAGTTTGAAACAATTTTTTTGACTTTTGGCCAAACTTCAGAAGATGCTGTGAATATCATTTGAACTAGTGTAAATACAAGGAACAGAAACATTTGTCTGGACTTTTGGGTTTGTGCAAATTGTGTAAAAGGCAGGTGGGTAACTGGTGCCTGTCCATATTGTAATAAAGGGGCAGCTGCTGATGCCAAGCACTTGTCTGGGGCAGACCTCCTTGTCCTGACATTCCCAGACTCCCAAAGAATATTGAAAAGCCAGTAACTTATTTTTCTTTATGTGAATGGGGGACCTTTAAATCATTAAGTTGTTTTTAAAAAAAAAAAAAAAAGTGGATGTGTTTGGAATATGGGAATTCTGTGGAGTACAGGAGGGGTGAGGGAAGGGTTAAGGTTCAGTGTTGCTTTCTCCTCACCCTCATCAAATGCTGATAGACAGCAAGTGGAGTGGCAGACAGAGAACGCCTCCTTTATGTTGGAGAAGAAACAGGCCCTTCGGGTGAGGGTCAGCTGTTTTCAGTAAATAAACCAGAGACCAGGCCTATAGCTTTTTTTTTTTTTTTTTTTTTGACAGTTGTAAATTTTGGAAGATGAGGGGTTAAATCTAGACCTTTTCCCACCCTCCCCTGTGACCACACAATATAAGTTTGTAAAAAAAAACCTAAAAAAAGGAAAAAAAGAAAAAAAAGAAAAAATTTACCAAAACAAAAAACCCGAAGGACCAATACAGCCCATTTTGTAAGGATTTTCAATGTTTTGTAAAGTATTGGTCCACGTGTTGTATTTTGTAGCCTTTCTAGTTCTTGGGCTTTAGTTCTCCCACTCTTGTATGTATGCATACTGTAGTTACACATTAAAGTCATGACATGCAGCACGTGCCACTGTGCTTATTCTCTCCAGTTCTGTCCTGGCCAGTTGGTGTCTTCCAAAGCCTGTTCCACCCATCCAAAACCTGCAGTTTTCCAGTGTGTTTTGGGCACTGCCTGTTGAAAGCAGCTGGGTTTGCTCTCTAGCCTGAGGTCAGTGGGCAGATGTAATGACTAGACAGGGTCTTGCTCTGAAGTGCATCAGAAAGGACAGTTGTGTGGAAATAGGAATGGCTTAGTTGCAAGTTCATGAGCAGTTTGTCTCAGACAGGAGACTCCAGTGGAGGTATACAGAGTGTAGACAGCCCATCAGTTTCACTTCTAGTGCCTTCCACCTGCTATGATCTCCCTGCAGCAGGAATCTGCCCAAGGTTGTGGTTAGCTGTTGTAAGGGTAGGCAGCTTCAGTGTTGTTAATATTGCAATGTGCTTTAACCTAGCAGATGCCAGGAAATAGAGCTTCACTTCTTTCTTTTTACATAACATCAACTTGTTTAAGCTAACTGCCTTAGTTGACCGCTGTGGTATGGACAGAGAGGTCAGGATTTCCTGCTCAGGTTTAAGGGGTTCCACACCTGGCTTTGAAGTTGCTGCATAGAGAAAAAACAGCTCTGAAGGATCACTGAGCCAGCTGTGCCAGTGGGTTGCAGCTCAGAGGGAATTCTTCCTCTTTCTGCTCCAGGCATTAGTCACCTCTGTGTCAAGGAGAGTAGATTGTGGCTAGGCCCTACAATTCCATGGCATTTCTTGGCCAGCTGTGCTGAAACTGAGCCTTTTAAGTTGGAACTGTGGACACAGTTCTCATTTCTTCTTCACTATACAGTTTACCATGCCTCCCATTCCAAGCCCAAGGACACACAGTTTTAGGTTGTTCTCCAGAAGTTGTATGGCTGCTCTTAAATCCCTACGGCAAAACAGTCCAGCACAACTGACAGACCCGTTTGAGGATTCTGCCCTTCAAATGCAAACAGCTCCTGAATTCTGGCATCCAGTGGGATTCAAAAGGCTATCTTTTAAGGGAATAGCTTTCAAGTCTAATGCCCTAAACCACTGATCATTGTCTTTTTATGTGGTTGATGCACATCTTGTCTGCAAGATTTACGGCTCTCAAATCTTGGACTAGCTGATACTTACCTGATTGTGGTTTCTTAACTGGGTAGAATTGGGGTATTAAACTGACTGGCATTCCATAGCAAGTGAAAGCTAATAAATCTTTCTATGTTTGGCTCTAGTCCTTTTCTAGCTTCCAATTTAACAGGGTATTGTTTTCATCTTACCAGACTGGTGCCTGGTTTTAATTGGATTGTTACCAGTTTTGCTTCTTGTGATCTTGCAGGCATGCCAGTCACCTACATGCCAAGATTCATCCCATTTTCTGTTTTCTTGGGTATCTCTTCCTCTCTGGGTCTTTTTGATCCTGTAACATAAACACTTGTGCCCCCAGGGCTTTTTCTTCTGATTTATGTACTTGGATCTGTCCTTTTTCAAAGGTTCTTTTTGGATTTAATTTACTTAATCCTCTTCCTAATAATGGCATTGGGCATTTGGATATGTACAGAAATGTTATAAAACTCTTTACAGTTCCAAATTTGAGTGGCTGGAAGAATGGCCTTACTTCCTTTTTCCCTATAGCTGCAGCTATAGATGTGCTTTGTTTACTGAAGACTCCTTCACATCTAGTTGCTCCTCTATTTGGTATTCTACCTTTTCATTCCCCAAATTTACTGGGACCAGTTCTGTTGGGGATTCTTTGAAGCTCTCAGCTGCCTCTCAGTCTAAACCCCAGTTGAGTGTAAGCAGTCTTCCTACTTGTGGAGCCTCCCATCTTTGAGGATGACCTGTGCCCTGGGTTTTGTGGGCATTTGTTTCCAGTGCCTGTTCTGCTTACAGTAAGTACATTGAATTTTTCCAGCTAGGTGGGAATTTACCAGTTGAAAGCTGATTCCCTTACATTATCTCCTGCCCTTCCAACTGTAACAGCAGTCAAACAAATTTACCATCCCTTGTCTGATCTCTTCCCTCTTCTTTCTCTTCTCCACCTCATTCTCTTCAATACACTTTCATTTTATTTCTCTAGTACTCAAACATGAGAGTCTGCTGTCATCAGTCCACATTCTTTCCAAGCCTTATCATTATTCTGCAATGCAAAGAACAGATCAACATCTGGTACTTTGCCCCATTTTCCTTCCTGGCAACAAAGTAACATTAATTGCAGAATCCATTTGGAGGCCATTTTCCCCAATTCTCTAATAGCTACAAAGGCCACTACATAATCAACTTATTCTTAGTGAAATCTCCTCCAAGCTTTCCCCATAGTCCAAAAATAGTTTAAAAGTGAAGTTCTCAAAATGCTCTTCTCCAGTGAGATGGAACTTCTAACACCCATGCAGGCAAACAGTTAAAAACAGTAGGTATAACAAAGTCTTGTTATATAGTGTTCAAACCTTTTACATGCTTTGGTCATCACCAAGTTTGTGCATACCTGAAAAAATCCCAAGTTTTACCCCCAGCTTTAACCAAGATACTAAATATAATACTCCTCTGACATGTACATTTTCCAGTATGATTTCTTTGGAGGGACACAGGATACCAAAATACCAATTTTAACAATGTCTCTCTGAAGGATAACAGCAGCTGTGTGAGATCCTGGTCAAATTCACTACTGTCCCATCTGGGAAACCAGAACAAGCTCCCCTCAGTACTGTTAAACCACCCTGTCCCCAAACACTCTAGGCAGGGCTGTAGCTGAGCTTTGTCATGAGTGCAGTATGGGTTTTGCTTGTCTGCAATACTTTGAACTGCAGCAGCACCAACAAACCCCCTGCATGTAGATTGGGACTTCACACCCTGTTGAAGTAGAAAGCATGGGCTGGGTAAGAAAATTCGTTTTTATTAAATAGAGCTTGTCCTGTCAACCATCAGTGTTTTGTCATGCAAAACCAAAGTGAGTTCAGGGTGGAACTGCATTAAGCAGAGAGTGTGTATCAAATTCTCAGTCTGCAGCAGCTGTGGAACTGTGACAGTGCTCCTCCAGAGGAGTCTCAAGCCCACACAGAAATACCTTCTGTGGAAATAAAAGGAAATGTTTGTTATACTGAGCCTACATGAAGACCAGTTAGATGGGCCTGTACTCTAGAAAATGTTCAACATAAAATATGTACAGGTGAAGAGTTTAGTGTTGTCAGCAGGTCCAGCTGCCAGGTATTTACTCTGAACCTCTCTAAGAGCTACCAGCTGGATTTCTGCTGCCTTAATCTGGACAAGGAGCAGCTCTTGCCTTAAATTTCTGATGCTGAATGAGGGAATCCTCTGCTGCTCTGGCAGTGTATGTCTGCCTTCCTAAAACAGCCATTAGGATGGCTGGGGTTTCTTACGGCCTCTGGAAAAAGGTGGCATTGGTGCTCCAGAGCTCTCATGGTACAATAAGGCCACTCAAAACCACCTCTGTGCTGTGGAGATACTTCTTTATGCAGAGGTAGCTAAAGAGCCATGTGCTGTATGAGGGACAAGTGGACCCATGGTCAGTCTTGCCATCTGTTCTCTCTGCTACAGAAGAGGTGGCCAGAGGCTGACCTTTCCCTCAGGATCAGCCCCAGCCAGGTCCTGTCCAGGGGCACTGAGGTTTCTACTGTACCAGCTCTAGCAGCTGATGCAAGATCCTTTTCTGTCCATAGCGCACATGCAGAGCTTGCTGCTCCCTTCGACTCAGTTTCTTATAAACCTCATTATTTAGCAAGTCCTGCTCTGCTTTCAGGTCTGCCCCATAGGACTCCAGGGTCAGCAGCACACTGTCATAAAGGAGCTTCTTGCAAGGGGTTTTAAGTCTGGAGAGGGCCTCATTTGAAAGAGAAGAGTTTTCCTCTTCCTCACTGTCGTCTTCCCAGCCATCTTGCTCCTTATACTCCTTGAATTCTTCTTCTGACATGCAGAGCACCTGTAGTGACCCAGGCAAAGGGAAAAGTCACATCAGGCTTTCTCCTCTGTGGAACACAAGAGCCACGTGGAGCAGGTGAGTTATTCCTCAGCTTCACCAAAGGTTAAGAGACTAAAACTGGCTTAGATACCTAAGTGCAAGTAATTGTGGGTTAGGAGGACATTAAAACAGCAAATCTGGGTATTGGTAAGTCTTGTAAAGCATCTCAGCTGTTACCTACAAAGTTGTGACAGCTTTCTAGAACAGCAGTGGCCATGGAGCCATTCAAGACAAATATGTGAGTACACATGAATGGTTACTTCAGGAGAGGAAGATGACTTAACAGCACCTGGGAGCTGGGCAGCCACCCCCCAGTTCACACAGGACTGTTAGTGCCAAGCTGCCATCAGGTGCTTATCCCCTTCACTGAGCCATTCTGCACTGTTGATTTGCCCAGCCACACTCTGCTCCCTTTTGCAGCTCTTCCCCCACCTGGCCATGTTTACCTTGAGTGTCACAGACAGCTCTTCCTCTGTCAGCACCTCATCCCAGCCGAGCACAAAGGCACCTTCCTCCCCCACCATCTCCAGCTGGCACAAGAAGTCCCACTGCTCTGAGACCAGCTGCTTCTGAGCGTCACTTTTGGCACCTGCTTTGAAGACAGCAGAGCTGTGAACACAGCCAAAATGGCAGCGGAGGGGGAAGGTGAATGAGGAAAGGGAAACAGGAAGCAGAAAACCAAGGTGTGGCCCCACCCCCTGAAATGCTGTGGAACAGGCTTATTTTTCACATCATCCCTGTTTAACAGATCCCTGCCCCTTCCTCTGCCAGAGGGGCTGGGGTGGCACTCACGCTGCAGAGCGGCCCTGCGCAGTGTCACCATCTGGATGTCGGCCGTGTCGTGGCTGTTGCCAGGGTAGGGCTCTGCAAAGCCATACATGTGCAGCAGCTGCCAGTTGGCCATCTGCCCGTCCGTGTTGAAGATCTCCTGTCCTTTCCCCACGGGCTGCGTTGTAACCATCCTCAAACATTGCTGCAAGCAAGGAGAGGAGAGCATCTGAGCTGTGCTGATCTGACTGCTCAACAGGAGCTTTCAGAGAGTTCACATAACCCTGAGCTCCTCTTAACAAACACCAAACATATGCAGCAGGGCTTTGTATTAACAAGATCCAGGCCAGACTTGCTGCCATGGGCTGAGACCCCACCCCATTCCCAAAGGTCTTACTAAAACAGAACCAAGGTGTGACAATGCCTGGCACAGCAGCTTTACACTCACAGGAGAGTATTCCAGGTTGGCATTGTGGTTGGCCACATGATTCAAAATATCTGCTACAGGCACCATCATGGGAGGATTGGGCCCCTTCTCATCTTCTTCTTCCTCCTCCAAAGGTTCCTGAAAGCTAAGACATGCCAGTGTTACACATGGCTGCACAGGGCAAGCTTCATCTTATACTTGGTTTCTGGTGCAACTGCAACCTCTAACATAGCCTGTACTCCTACTTCCTTGTCTGTGATCCTTGCCTGGAGCACTCTCACTTCTCACCTGTAAGCCATGACAAATGCCACCAGCTCCTTATACAACTCCAGAGTGTGCAGTTTGGGGTCAAAGATGTCAGGGTGGGCCTCCATGAAAGGCAGGATGATGGAGTTGTACTCCAGGTGGATGTTAGCTAGATCCTTGTCCACAGCTTCTGGGATGCCTGTGCCCTGCAGGAGCCTTGTTCGCTCTTCTTGAGGCCTGTTGCAAGAAAAACAGGTTCTTCTCCATCTGTGCTAGGGCCAAGGGTCTATAAACTCCTTCCCCCTTAAATATCTCAGCTTCCCTGTGCTCTCCAGGTCCTTGTTCTCTAGCTCTCCCTGTAAGGTAGCTCCAGGAGGGCCCCTCGGGCTCCTCCCAGTGCCAGCACAGGGCTGGAACAGAGGGTTGGGGTCACCCAGCAGGACCACCTCCCTTCCCAGGACACCACTCAGCAACCCTGGCCTGTGCCTGCCTTCAGCTGTAAGACTGAGTCTCCCCAAGCCCCTTTGCTTTCAGCTTACCAGAACATCGGGTGGTCCAGGCTGCGGAAGTCCTGCCAGAGGGAGAAGTACGGCTGCCAGTGGGAGTTGCTGGCTGTGTACTCATGGAGCAAGGCCAGCAGGAGAGGGACCCAGCCAGACTGGCTCTGCAGGGACTCTTGGGCTACAGAACCAGACAGGATGGAGAAACCTAAGTTGTTCAGTGTTTCAGAACCCAAACCTGGTATGACAAGCCTCCCTGCCTGTCTTCAGCCTGGAGACGGGGGTTGAGCTTTTATTCTGGTTTGTCTTGGGTTTGTCCTGGGTTTGTCCTGAGCTGAACCAGGACCAGAAACTGCTTCTCTGGAGTTACAAATAAGCTCTCCCAGGACCCATGGCCTTGCCTTCCTCGGCCTGAGGATCTGCATGCCTTCAGGAACCAAGGAACTGTTCTTACCAGTGCTTTAAGGAAAGCAGCATAGTATGGGTGCCTGTCACGTAGAAGTTGTAGATGTTGCATGGATGGCCTTTTCTTCCTGTCCAGCTCTCCCTGTCTTAGGGAAGCGAGGGGATGCCCAGTCCTCCCCTTTCCCACCTGGTATCAAACCCCTACAGCATCCTGCGCAAATCAGGAACGTTCCCGAGGCTTTACCACACCCCCATTTATTCCCCTTTAAAAGGCACAGCAGCCTCGAGTGACACAAGAAGCTTGCACTCACCTTCCTCCAAGAGTGCGTGGATGGCGGTAGTGTGCTGGGACAGTAGCGCCGTGCGAGGGATGGTGAACAGCACCTCTCCCGCCTCCAGCTCCTCGGCGGCCAACATCCCGTAGCCCGCCACCGCGCCCTCCCTGCTCAGGCGGACCTGGGGCCAGACGGAGCGGTGAGGGGCGGGACGAAGAGACCAGGGCGGACCTAGGGTATGCCCGGGCCTGCCCGCTGTGCCTCACCTTGGGGTTCAGCTCCACCCCGGCCTGCCCGCACCACGCCAGGAACCCGGAGAGAGGGTCGGCATTACTCTTCCCCTGGGCGCCGCTCTCGGCCGCCGCCTGTGCATGGAAACAGGGTGAAGGGGAAGGAGCCATGAGGCCGATCGCGGATTCCATCAGCGCCGCCGTCCCAAGAGCCGCTGTGTCCCCAGTTCCCCGGGAGCCCCCGGCTTCCCCCGTACCTTGAACCTCTTGGGCGCCGACGCCATGACGCTGCCCACACGTGGTCCCGCCCCACGTGGTTCCGGTCGGGCGCTTCCGGGTAGGCGGGGAGCTCTGCCCCCATGGGCCGGGCCAACGGCGGCCTAAAAGGGACAGAAAGGACAGCGGCGGAAACGCGCCCGGGAGCCTCCTGCTCGCGGAGCTCGGGAGGGACTCAGTCCCTCTCTGTAGGGTTCAGCCTCCGAGCACCTTCCTGTAGGGCCTGAGGTCCTTATGGTGCCTCTCTGTGGGATCCAGGGACCGCCACATGTCTTTCTGCAGGTGCGTCCACCCAGGGCCCGCTGCACTTCGGGGGCTGCGGTGCCTCCGTGGCTGCCGTGGGGCCGCGCGCCGGTGCCGTCACGGCTCCAGATATGGGTTAAAAGCAGCGGGCTCTAATTAATCAGGGTAATTAAGCTTGTGCTCTTGTTCAGTCGACATTACACACACTCCCACCGAACGTACGGGCTCTGATCTCCAGGGCTGTCCTGAGGCCGCCATTCCCCCGGCTCTTTAGTACTGTCCCCAGCCCCCGCAGAAGAGGGGGCTAATACCATCACGGTCTGCTCTAATGAAGCCAATTAGTGCGCACGAGGTGTTTGAGGAGGCCCCACGGGGCTCTGCGGGCTGTCCCTGGGGCTTCCCCCCCCCCCGGTCTGCAATTGCGGTCGGCTTTAATCTTCTCCAGTCCCTTCCGAGCTGGCAAGGCTGGACTGGCAGGGTGGGTTCCCTGTGGGGCAAAAAGGTCCCTTCCTGAAGAATGGGGAGGAAGGGCAAGAGAACATGTGGCGTGGCCTTTATGTCCCCACCGCGGGCTCTGTCTCTGCATCCCAACTCCCTGCAGCCGCCTCCCTCCTGCTTTAAGGCGGCTCCCGCAAAAGCGCCGCTGGGACTCGGACTGACATGGCTGCTGCAGCCACAGAGCAGAGTTCGGACCCCTGTGCGGCCACAGCCGCCGCTGCTGCTCCTGTCCCCCGGCGGG
>VZUI01053819.1:0-25978 GCA_013401135.1 Cettia cetti
GCTTTAACTCTTTCCTGCCAGCAGATGAACTTTCAAGGCACTGGCCTTTCCCAGAGTGAAGACAAGACAAAGTGATTAAACCATAAAGAGACATAGCATGAAATTGAAGTCAGTGAAGAGAGAGTGAAAAGACTGTTTGGGTCAAAGGAGGAGGAGTGGCCTAATTTGGCTGGACATTTCTAGTAAACTATGGAGAACGGACTATTTTTCCCTGTAACATATAAATGTTTTTTTGGGGGATGTAAAGTTCTAGTGAAAAGTGATATGAAGATTTTTGGTCCTAAGGAAAAAGGACATTTTTAGTTTTGAGATGAAGATGATTTCTGGAAACAGAAGAAGAGAATTTTTGTTTTATACTAGAGGAGGCATCCTTAGACAGTACCCCTAATAAGCAGATTATGCCCTATATGCAGTGTTGGGAAAGCTGCTAATGGGTAGGATTTCACAGTTTGCAGAAGTTCCTTTTAGGTTGCTGCAGGTGTGTGGCATGGAAGCACCATGTGACGATATCCCTATAGGAGTCAGAATGACTCCTTTCCTAAAAGAACTGATGAAAGATTATTTTTAAATGGTAAAACTGATGGAAATTACATGTTTTTTCTTTTAATGTTATGTGTAGGAAAGTGAATACTTGTGGGGGGAGGGAAGGATGTTTTGAAAGTTTCATTTGTTTTTTTTCTTTTCCTATTTTCTTCTTCTAAATGTGTGTGAATAAACTATCTTTTGTAATTTTAAGGTAAGCCTGTTTTGCTTTTTGAGTTCTCCTAGTCATATCTAAAAATAGCAAACACTGAAACAGTCACATTAATTGGTTCATTGGCCAGGAAATTGAACCAAAAATTGGTGAATGTGAAAACATAACAGAAAAAGCATTTGTTCTCAATTCTAGTTGGTAAAGATGCCTCTATCCTGCGTTTTCTTCCTTGAAATGTCTGTACAGCCAGGAAAGGTCCCTTGTGATGTGAAACATATCTGTGCTCTGCGTCTGATTCTCTTCACGTTGTGGAAGGTTTCTGCAGCTTGTAACTGTTGTCTAAAATTTACCACCTTCCTGGGGAGGAAGAAGACAGTATCTTTCTCTTGTGAAGAACTTGTCCTTTTTGTATGAGTTCCATCCTGCACTGAAAACTTCAGACTTGCTGTAGACTGGCAGCATTGCAAGGAATAGAAGCCACCCAAAAAGAGACAGAGAGACTGTTCTAATTTAAGTAAAATACATTGTCTGAAAAGTAATTCTGTTATAAAGTGCTCAATGTGTTTTATTGCATCTTTCATTTGATTATTGTTTAAACCTCAGCATGTAGGTTTATATATATATTCTGTCCTGGTTTTCACAGAAGCAGATGGTGTATGTCTGCCAATCGATCTGTCCTGAAGTGGCAGAGTAAAGCACTTTCATTATAGCAAAAATAATTTAGAAAATTCCTGAGCTCACTCCTTTGTGTACAAAATTGACTTCTGGTGCAAAGCAAGTTTTATCACTGATCAAACTGGTATTGATCAAACTATCTAAAATTGTGTTACAGTTTCAGCAGCCCTTCTGGAAACATTTACAAGAATAAGGTTTTCTGTTTAAATTCTAAAATCAATCTTGATCCTGTGAAATATAGTTTTTAAATGATTTTTAAATTTGATTACTGTTCTTGATCTTCTATAAGAGAAAATGATAACTTGAAGTAATGCCATCTCTCCTTTTTTCCTATTTCCTCCTCTGAAAATAATTAATTTCAATATTAGTAGTCTTATTTTTTATACATTCAGGTCAGTTTTAATTTTGGAATTAAAAATACTGCTTAAAACCCTAGATATGAAGGAAATTCTGAAGAGTAAATGAAGGGCATGCTTAACTTAGAGCTATTATTAAATTAGCTATTATTAAATTCTCTATAAAAAGTCTAGATACAGACAAATGTCAAGATACTGAGTGTTTTAGAAATGTAATATAACAACTAAAAGAAAAAATATAACCATCTTAAAAATGTCATAGCTTCAGAAAATGGAATTATTTTAATCTACCTTCAGGTCACAGAAAGAAAACACTGTATTACCATTCTAGGAAATAATGTTAAAGATAATTTTTACCCCCCACTACTCTTAATGACTTTCTATCTGCACATGTACATAACTCCCCCAGAACTTGAATTTCCACTATCCAAATTAATTCATTATCTAGGAGTACTGAACTCCATTGGCGAGAGTTTGGGCTCTAAATGTGTTCATTGATTTTGAAAACTGCACTTTGGGCTTTTCGCCTTCTTAAGCCAGAAAGAGGAACCTCTTTCAGACTGAAGTGTCCCAGAAAAAAATAGCTTTTGCACCCAGCTGCTTTATCTTTTTCCACCTTGATGGTTTCCAAGGATTTCAGTCCATCAAATGTATAAATGTAGTGGTAGAAACAGGTTGGCATTAAAATAAACCCCAAACAGATACCTGAAACAGGAGCAATTTTGTCCTCAAAGACAGCAGTTCCCCCTTTGTCATGCTTGAGCATCAGGAGCTGGTTTGCAGAATAACCCTTGGGTGGAAGCTTTTACTCTTAAAACAGATCCAGGCTCTGAACACGTACCCATAACAGGAAATGTTTTTTGCAAGAAGTTGCTTTGATTTTAGGGGAACTGTCCTCTGCTTATCATCAATAAGTCTCACAATCAAGTATGAAATAAAGGAAATAAGGAAATGTAATGTACAGATCTATATCCTGCCTGGAACTCCCTGCAGCAGCTGACATGTTTTCTATTACAATGGGAATGATAAAATCATTGCATGTTAGAAAGTAAAACTCTGGCTTTTTGGATTGAGATCTCAGCACTGACATGTATCTTGTGGTTTTAGTAGAAATTTGGAGAGCTTTTAGACTTGAATCTCTGAGGAAAACTCTAACAAGGCTGATTTCCAACAGGAAAAGTGGGTCAGGGAAGAAGGAGATAATAATTACACCTAAAATCTTTGGAGAACTATTCTCTAAATCTAGACATAACAATGTAAGAAAATAAGTGAGCTGAACATAACCTGATTTACAATTCATCAGGTTGCAAGGTTGATTTTTATTAGATTAATGTCATCAGGCAACTTGAAAGAGCAGTGATCTAACATTTAGAGCATTGTTGTCAGGATTTGTTTTTAATGTTATCAATCTTATCAACAATGTTTTCTTGAAGCAATAGGTTCACAGTGCTGCTGTTGGTACAATCTAACCTGTGCATCTTCTCTGGTAACCCCTCATGTACTGGGAAATAATGATTTTGTTCACATAAATTTGAAATATTTAGGTCTATTCATCATTAAAGTATGTGTTTCTTGTGATATTTATTGGGTGTAAATAAGTCTGTGTAAGTAAAAAGGTACCTGGATGAGTGAGCAGCTATTTTGTGATTTTTCCAAACAGTTCTCTGATTTTCTGCAATTGCTGCTAGTCTTACTTGCAGGGCAGGTGGGATAGAAATTAGCAGGCACATGTGTCTTAATTGAGGAGCTGAAATGTAAATCTGTAGGTCCCCAAAACTGAGCAAAGCTGAAAGTACAGCATGGTTTTTAAAGGCTGATTAATGCCTGGTGTGTGTGGGGGAATATTTGTTCTGTTTCAAGTGGCCATGTGCCAGTAGCAATTGCACCAAATTTGCTTCAAAAAATGGAGACCCTCTGCAATGGGCCTTTGCTGTGCTTTCCTTCAGAAAAGGCCAAGTCACAGCAGTAAACCTTGAGCTCCTCAATACATTAAAAAAAAAAAATTCAGTGGTTTGGTAAAATTTTATGATGCAAGAGCCATACATAATTTTTGTGTAAATATTGCTATAAATTAAACAGTGCAATTTCAGCACTTGATTAATAGAGTGAGTAAGCTATTGGGATGTGTTAATGTTCACAGATGTAGTAGACCTTAAAACAGGAAATGAAATATAGATTATCCAGATGAAATTAGAGGGGGAAATTCACGTAAGAGAATTGTGCAAAAAGCAGCAGGGAGCTCATGAAGCCTGCATGAGAATTACCTTTTATCCCTCACAGGAAATGTAGACACTCAGCTTCTCACATATAAAGGGATAAGTAGGGAATTACACTAGGGAGTGCCAGATGGAGATCTGCCCTAGAATTTTAGCTCAAGGAAAAAATAATTGAACTAAAACAACCATGTTTATTGTTCAGGGGGAAATATCTGTGGTTAATGTAGCAGGCACAACTTCTACCCTCGTGTTAAACTTGATGCAAAAGTTGTGAGCAAAGGGCCCAGGGTGGATCACTGGTGTGTGATTAGGGGGGTTGTTCCACTGAATTTACAGCTCAGTGTTTTGGAAAACAACTCTCCTGTCCACCTCTATCTCTTCTTCCATATAGGTCTGTGAACTCCACATTTAGTAAGGGAAAAGAGCAAATGTTTGTCGAGGGGAAAAAATGCGTCCTCTGTTTATTTTCCATATTAAATTGAATTTGCTGAAGATTTAATAGAGCAAATCATCACCTGGCAGTTTAATATTACATTAATATCAGTCATGAAGAGTGGGGGCCCTGCTTAATGACAAGGTTGCTGTTTGCCTGTGCTTGAAAATTGGGATGAAAGAGTTTTACTCTGGGCTTTGCTATCTGAGCCCTATGCTTTGAAAATCGCCTCCTCATTTGGATTGTTATTAAGATATTTGATGTAGGGTGTGACTGACAAGTGGAAGAAGGTGGTTAGGCTGGTACTGCATTTGTTCCTAAGTTCTGAGTTCTGCAAACTTATTTTACTTTATAGTGTTTCACTGCAAATTTCCTTTAGCTCTCTATTTCTGAGAAGGGACATATTTTCCCAAATTAAATCATCCCGAGTTACAACTGTCACAATGCACAGACTTTTTTTTTCTTTAATTCAATAGTGAAAGTATAATTATGGCCCTGATCTCAATGATAACCCCAGATGACATGGTGGAAGTAATTAATGAAAATATAAAGGCTAATAAATTATCTATCAGAAAAGGAATTCACATGCAAGTTATTTGCTGGAATGATATTATAAAGGCACAGAGGAAAACTATGTATGAAAGCTTGAAAGAATAGCTAAATGTTGGAAATTAAATAAAATGAGAAATCCTATAATATTTATTTGCATTTGGTTTCAGATGCAAAATTTATCATAAATTACAGCTGGATCACAGCTAAATGGAGCAATGCTAAAAGCAGAGGGATGCTGTGAGTGTGCTGTCTGTACAGATGATGCAGTGAGGTTGTTGTTTAACACTGCAGAGGAAGATTAAAAAGAAGAAAGAAAAAATGGAATCTTCAGGTTGACAAATGGCTCCTTCCTACTGAGGAGGAAGCTTGTCAGAAAGCTCCAAAAATGAGCAGAAGTCTCACATTTCTCACATTCTGAGAAGAAAATTCAAGATGATGCAGCTCTTACAAAATGTGCATGTGTTACCACTGCTTTATTAGATGGAAAATTATTTTACTTCTTTTTCTGAGTCTTCTTACATTCCTTCTCACTTGGTCCCACTTTACTTTCTTCTGCTCTGAAACTCCATGCAGAAGTTTTCTGAGAATTATTTCCTTGAAATGAGAATTCACTGCATCACTGGGTATTTTCATAACAGTGGACTAATCTAATGTGTCGTGGGTGATCTTCTTCAGCAGTTTAGACTGAAGAAGGCATTTGGTACTGTGGGACTCTACTTCTGCCAGGTATCCCAAATCTTTGTTTGGAATGACATCTGTTTAAGGTGTAATGATTGTCTTGTAACATTCCTGAGGCTTTTCAGTTATTTTTGTGATGCAAAGTCTCAGTGCTAGGGCATGTCTTAGAACAAGCATAAGGCCTGATTACAGGGAGGCTGTAGAATATTATGAATTTCAATCAATACTTTTAAAGATTGTACTCTTTTGTACTTTTAAAAATCTATTTATTGCTGTCAACAGCAATAGAGTTACCTACTGTCCCAGAGAATATTGTCATCCAAATAAGCAGAAGGGTGTTCCAGGGTCATGAAATATTAATTCATTTAATTTTTAAGAACTGTGGTTTTATGCTCGGATAGTTTCCTTGCTCATCAAAAGGTTGAATTGCAATGAGACCTGTAACTTTTCTTCATACAGTGCTTTAAGGATAGATTTAACTCTTTTGAACTCATCACTCTCAGCCAGTATTAGAAATGGTTAAGGATTAGGATTATCTTTTGTATAGAGATTAGCCCCATGTGAAATGCTGAAGTCCTTGTTTAACCCAACTTGGCAACTCTGTAACAAATCTCATTTTTTTTCCCAGGTTTGAGTAAAATACTCATTTTTGTTCAGCATTCCTTGCCAAAATAGTTTGTCTTCAGGTCACCTTGATCAAATTCGGCACCATGCTGTAATTTCAGCTACAAGTACATGGTTAACAATACAGGTGGAATGTGGTTAGCAACTTAATATTCAGTCATTACCACTGGTTTGCTGAACCTCAAAAGGGTTGTTTTACTGTCAGACCTCATTAATACAACAAAATCCCTTTTTTGGGATGTTCCTGAAATCAGTGTAAAGTAATTAAACTGGAGGAGTGGGATTTCTTCACACGTGGAAAAGCAGGTCATTGCTGAATAAAACCCAAACTTCTTTGCCTTCTGTTGATAATTCCATTCATTAAGTTGTGTGTGTTTGATCAAAAAATTACATTAGTGGTCAAATGCCTGAAGGAAAGCCCTGAAAGTGGACCTTTCTGCACAACAGTGAAAAATGGTGTAGAGGATTTTCTTTGATTTTTTTCTGTTTATTTCACTAGAGAAGTGTCACCTTGCTTTCCAACCTTCTGGTTTTGGAGTCATAACTTTCATGTAAACAAAGCAATGTTTTCAGAATTCTTTATCTTGTTTACATTGCTTTCTGTAGAAAGGAGAGTTGATGGACACTTTCTAAGACCAGTGGAATTGAGGAGGTTGAACCTCAGTCTTCCAATGTGGTCTCTTCTCTAAAAATCTATATAAGCTAAAAGATAAATTAAACTTCCTCTTTTCCCGCTTTGACTCTGTGGTGGTCACTGCATCGCCCTCGTGACAGTATTGCACCACAGAGAAGAAATGGTTTTGTGGTAGAAATTCTTGATCTTTGAATGTTTGGCTTTGATTTCTCTTTCCTGTTTTGAATTTTTACAATTAGGAACACCTGTATAGAAATATATTTTACACATATTTAGCACCTGTATGTGAATTTTATTTATTTGTTATATTTTTTTAAGTTGCTATGGACAAAATTTTACTTCCATGCAGATTACAGCCTTAAACAATCTTGAAATTCCCACTAATTTTATAGGGTGTTGAGTTCTTCAAGGTTTTTAAAGGTGTTCTCATGAGTCCTAAAGTAGTTTTGGAAATCAATAATTAAGCAGTTTGTCAACAAAACTCCTGAAGGAGCTTTCCCCTTAGCCTTTATTAAAATTTAAGTCTCAGGTGCTTTGGAGCTCCTGGTTAATTAGGCTCAGGTTCAGGTTTGTACATTTACAAGCAAACTATATAACAGCAGTTTCTGCTCCTTCCCTGGGGAAGGGAAGTGTCAGTGATTTTGGATTCCATCCTGCTAAGTTGCAACCACTGAGGCCTCAAACCATGTGAAACTGAGATATTCACTACACTTGAAATGTGATATTAGTGGATTATTCCTGTACTTAATTCAAGCAAATTCTTCAGTGCACAGTTCCTGTAGTATTCTGTCAAGATCAAACCTTTAGCATGTTAGAGTATTAATCATCAGTAGCTGAAGGATTTATCAGGAGATAAGATTATAGCTGCAAATTCTTCTGTTAATATTTCAGTCTTCTAACAGCTTTCTAAGCAAATCCAACAAAAACAAGGTATCAAAACCAGAGGAAATCATGCTCCATTTAGCCAGTTTCTCTGTTTCTACATCGGATTACCAGAAAGTGGTGATCTTTAATGTATTCATTTACTTCTGCTCTATTGGAAATTCCTGAGAAGTAAAAAAAGTTCTTCAGTCTTGGAATGCAACCCCTGGGCAGAGCTGGTACCCATGGTTGAGCTCCTCACTCAGGGCTGGAGGTTTTTCCAACCTTGTCGGAATCTTACACAAAAAACCAACTTGATGACTGAAATACAGAAAAGCAAAAAATAAACCCCAAAGCCTCAGGAGGACCTAGAGTAAATTACAATATTTAATTACTAACATGTTAATGAAGGCACTGAAGTAACAAAGAATTGTTTCTGAGTCTGATTTAAAGTACTAAACTTGAATTTCTGAAACATCAGTTAATAGCAAGAAGTGAATACCTTGTCCTTTGAAAAGTGCACATAGAAGTCTATAAATATTTTATTCCTGGGTTCTGTATTCTAACCCAAACTCTGCCAAAGGGATATTGTATAATCCATGGGGGGGAGGGGGGGGGGGCGGAGTAGGAAGAACAATCCAAAGTATTTATTTATGCATAATGAGTATAATTCAGTTTCTTTATAGACTGTTCAAACTCCCGTTAAACTTTAGTCCTTTCTCTGAGGTCTGGATTACTATGCACTTACAGGCAGCTCTGCTTTCAAGGAAGGGAATCCCATTTCTATGGAAATTAAAATCAGATCATCTATCCAGGATTAAAGCAGAAATACAGTTTTGTTTCAAAGACTGTTACAAGAAATTGTCCTTATTTAAAGCTATATTCCCCACCTTTCATATTAATTGCATTTTTGGGTGATGACACTATGAAAAGGAATTGTATGTGGAAAAAAATAGCTAGAATACATTTGATCCACTATCAATATTTACTCACTGGTAATAAAAATTAGTCCCTGTGTTTCACTTTCCCTTTTGATTTATACTTTGTCGTTTTTGTCGATGATTCCGAGTTTCTTTATATGTTCTCTCAGGTAATTTGAAAGAATGAGAGTATGATACTTGTACTCATTTTGAAATTATTCCATGAAAAGATTATTTTCAACCTGATGTGAAGCTGGGAGGCAACTGAGAGATGAAAGAGCCAATTACCTAATGTGTTTCCACTAAAATTTAGGTTTGATTGGGAAGAAGAACGAAAGTTCAAACTTCCAAAAATATAAAGAAGTGCCTTTTATGCTGCTCTTAGAGTACTGAGACAAAGAGGAGTTGTTGGAGTTTTTGGTTTTTTTTTATTCTAGACCTTTATTTTGAAAATATTATCTCCTAAAAAAAAAAAAAAATCTTTCTTTTTCCCAAGCCTCTACCTCACTTTAAAGATCACCAGTGAATTCCAAAGCTCCTGTGTACCATTTCCTTTGGAACCACTGCTGCTGGAGTACCCAGTCACCATGCAATGGTTCTCTTAGAGAGGCTGTTCATTACAAGAATATTTCTGGTAGCCACATTAGTGGACCTGAGGCAAAGCTGACGCATGGCAGGGGCTGGGAAATCTTCCTGTTACAATAGATTGAGGCTCAAGAAGTTGCATGTACTGTTCTGGTGCTTCAACAGTTATAAATGAATAAAAAAGGAAGGAAAAAGCAGATCCCTGGTTATCAGTGTGATGTCTTGCTCAAACTTTTCTTCTAAAAGCTGCAGTCTTTTCTGAAAAAACAATTAATAGATACAGACTTCAGACATGTATGGAGTAATCCTGTTTTTCAAAATGTGCTGTTTTCAGGAGGGGTAGAGTTAATGTGACACGATAGAAACTTCCGTTAAATACACTGAAGGTTTCTGGACAGGTGAACAGTGGCCTTTTCTGCTTAGCTTCCTGGTACTCCAGAGTGAGCAATTGGCATTGATGGCCAGAGCCAGGTTCCCTTTTTTGACAAGGTTTAGATACAAAACTGGTTTCTCCCTTAACATCTGTTTATAATGCCTTTCCAAGACTAAATCTTTATCAAGATTTATTGTTGCTGTCTCAAATAGAGGCAGTTCTTTTGTTACAAAACCTCATTCTTATCTTTAGTCAGCTGCTGAGGAAGTAAATACATGTGACAGGTCATGCTTATGTTTAGTGGGAATGTTCCTAGAAGAGTTTGAAAACAAGTTTTGTGTTCCTCTTGCTGATGAAATATATTTACAAAAGTGTCCTTGAGCTGAGCTGATTTTAAACGTTGACCTTATAAAACAGCTTTCCATTTCAAATTACTTTTCTCTGGTGAGTGGTATAAAAAGCTCATAGGACATAGGGAATATTAAAATAATCAAAATGGAGGGGTTTATTTGAAATATTTTGGCTATGGAATGATTCCTGATTAGCCTTGTCCCTGAGTATGACCTTTTTCATAAAAAAAAAAATTGCCATAATTAATTGATCTTTTTGAATCAATTACTGAAAATTTTAAAAATGCAGATTGGGTGGAAAAATCCAGTAAGGAAATTGGCTTTCTCTTTTGTTAGGGATAAAAATAAATTGTATAAATTGTACCCAAAGTGGTGAGAACTTCAGGAATATTTCAGTTTGAATCCCTGGTTTTTCCTTGTCAAACAGGTGTGAAACCTCTCCACTGATGCTGCTTGAGCATTATGGACTTAAATTTGGATCAGTACTGGTTTGCAAATAAAGAGGTCTCTTATTTAACTATCTGTTGGTGGGTGACTATCTTCCTTCTAATTTCTGCTATTTTTAAAAATACAATTATATGTACATATGTGTCTTGTTTTTCTACATTCTAGCACATAAAGTGTAGGCTGTGACAAAGTAACTGAGTTTTTTACCAGGAGTATCAAACATTTCTTAACTTCCACAAATGTAATGTAGATGCTGAGTTTTCCTTTAAACCCAGGCTGTGCCTGAGGTGTTGTGTCCCTTGTTTCCGAGCAGGGCAGCTCACAATTAAAGAGTGATCAAGAGAAAGCATTGTGCCATCCTTCAGCTGCTTGATCACCAAATAATATCCATCCTCAGAGAGACTGTCTTTCAAAACTAAAATTGAAATTGGGACTGCGTCTTTCTTCCTACACCATTCCTCTGGTTTCTGGTTTAGGCCCAGAGGAATCACTTTTTTTTTCTCTATGATGCTTTTGCTTCATCTGGAATTTTGAGTTGAAACTCTGCTGTTTGCTTGTATAAGAAGAATTCTGGAGTTTGCCTTTAACCCCAGCCCTATGTTGGCCAAATGTACTGAAGGTTGACGTTCGTCAAGCTTGTCTACAACTTCGGCCATGTTGTTATTCCCTGTCTCCCAGAAGAGAATTCGCCTAACTTTTCAATGTTAATCTTGATTCACCTTGTCCCTGAACATTAGGCAGGTTTAATTGTAAAACAAGGAAAAGATTTAGCAAGGCCAGAAGTCAAAGTTTTGTTGGCAAGACTGGAAGCAGACAATCACAAGTAAGCTCAACATAAAACACAGCCCTAGTTTATACTGACAGTATTTCTTCCAGCCTGTTCTTGTCTCTCTCATCTGGAATTCTCTGCCACAGCCTCTCCATGAGCACTGAGCTTCCAGGTTCACCGAGTCATTTTCCTTCCCAGAGAATTGAATACCAGCTCTCCTCAGCTCTACTTCCTTGCACTGCTGAGAAGTTGGGGATGAATACAAATGCAAAGCCCTTGATGGCTCAGGGACTAAAGGTCTCTGGGGCACCCCATGGTGGTTCCCCCATCCCTGCTTTTCCCCACACCCCGCATCTCTGTTATCAGAAGGAACCATAAAAGCTTCTGGTTCTGTTCCTAAACCTCCCATTTCTGTGTTCCTTGTTCCTTGACAGCTTTGTCCTTGGTGTCACTTGGAACAGTTTATCGCCGCCCCCCACCCAGGCCTGTTTAGAGTAGTGTTACATTGAAATTAGATATTAATATTGTTTTATTCATAGTTATAGGTACAGTCTGTGAGGCTCATAGTATTTTTTAGGTTACTAACTTTGAAATGAGCACACATATATTTGTTTTTATGGTCTGTAACATGAATCACATATTTAAGGTCACACTGAAAAAAAAACCCCTGCTGGATCTTCTAAATTCAATCCAAAAAAAATCAGAAGAGATTACAGATATGTGCTACAGATTTTCTGAGTTACTGATTTAGAAACTTTAGTTTGCTAGCAAAGTAGCAAGGAGTAAGATCAGTATTTGCAAAAGAAGGAAGCCTCTAAATTTCATTTTACTTTTGATGATACTTAAAAACATTTTGAAAAAACTTATTTCTGAGTCAAAGCACTGATTCAAACTGTGACATCAGCAGCTTTGGGCTGCATCCTCCCCCAGCAGAAATATTTGACAAATTTTCACTGTCTGCACATTTTCATTTGAATTCAGCTGGAGTCTCCCTGACAGTGAGCTATAGTTTAAGTTCTTGGGCAGCTTAAACTCATCTAAATTATAGCTGCTCTGTTCATGCCTCGAGTCACAATCCCAGCATGCTCAGTTCTGCCCCTGCTGCCTTCTGGCACTGCTGAGCATGTGGTTAACTGGTTCAGGAAGCTGATTGAGACAAAAAATATAACCGTACAAAGGGGAGAGAACAGAGTTTAACTCAATCAGGCCCTGACCATCCCATTATCCAACTGTGCTGGTGGGAGTCCTCCCCAGAGAGAAGGGGGAAACAATCTTGCATGGACTTCAGCTGATTTGGAGCAGCATCCTCAAATGGGAGATGTGGAAGTGGAAGAATATGGATTCGCTTACTGATTAATGATGTCTCAAAGAATCCCAAGTTGCATTGACCTTTCCTGCCACATAGTTTTGTGACCAGTTGCCAAGAGTACTGTAGCTGTAGCCATCACAATGCAGCTCCACATGAAATGTCTCCAGCTGCCTTTAAATCTTAATTCTGTGATGCTCCAGGCTAAAGCTTTGGCTATTGTAGGGGGGAAAAAAATTAAAATAGTTGATTTTACTGCTATTTCCCTTTGAGTCTGCTCCACTGAAGCACAGCCTGGGACAGTAGGAAGAGTCTTTCTGGCAGAGCAGAGCTCAGTCTATGGCAATTTACCCTGCTTATGTGTGCTGTGACCTCCCCATCCACTTACCCTGTTTACTTTTGAAATGACCAATTTAGTCACATGCATGTAAAATACAGGGATGGGTGTATGAATATCTAAATATATGAGAGAGGGAATTTCAGATGTTTTATCTTTCATTAGTTAATAACAGCAGTAATGACCTCAGCAGTACATGATGTCTTCTGCAAAATTAATAACCACATGAGGGTTAATGGCCCAAGGCGATGAACTCTCTCAGACAATCATTAATCTACCTTGATGATTATTGTTTCATTACTGAACACTGAAATCTCCTTCATGTGCCAGTAAATGCTTGATTTCAGCTCTCCCCACTGATGTGCACAATCTTTTCTTTCTTCCGGGCAGGCAGGAGAGCAGGAGAAAGCTCTGAGGTGCAAATAAATGTAACAATTGTGACAGGCATGAAACTCATTTAAACATGAGTTTGGAGAACATGTTTCCCCAATGATTGTCTGTTTTCTACCTACATATTAAATAGAACTTTACGGATATTTTTTTCTTTATATTTTTAAGTAGCTGTAGTCTGGGAAAAAAAAACAATGGCTTATGAAGCAAAGACTCTCTGAGTTGGTTATGTAGACTGTTTAATTGCTTGGGCTGTGTATTTAGATAGTGCACATTAGTGCAGAGTCCTTGTTTTCCTTCCCAGGAATAATAATGTCTTGCAGCTAAAAATGTTTCCCATTCGTTGCTGCTATTGATCTGAATTTAGATCTGCAGACTCTGTGTGGAGAAAAGGGAACAGAGACATCCAGAACAAAACTGCATCAGTATATTTACCACTACCAGCCCTTACAACAGACTGAATTTTTTATGGCATCTTCTTCCTGTCTGTCTGGAGTAGTCTGGTTTTTTGGAACAGAGCCAGTATCTCCAGAAGAAAAGGGCTTTTGAAAGCATATTATCTTGCTGGCTGTGGAATATAGAAACTTGCACCATCCCACATCCAGTCTTTTTTCTCCTTGTCAACCTATGACAGCTGTGCACATTAACCTTCAGAACCCTTTTTTTTTTTTTTTTTTTTTTTTCTGCTTTATCATCTCTGCTCCCAGGGTTAGTATTAGTAGGACATTGATTAATATAGAGAGGATGCTGAATAACCAGGTCAAATTTGGCTAGGTAATTAGGACCATTAACCACCAGCTCCAAGTTAGGAATGGCTGTCGTTCATTTGGATTTTGCAGCAGCACATACACCTGGAATATAATTTTGCAGTTCCTCTGCTTTACTGAGTTACAAAATATAAACTGTTTATTCTTTTCTTGCTTTGTTTTCTGGGCCTTTTTTGGTGGAACTTGGGAGGTGTAGCTGAGAATTATTGATGTAAGGAAAGTGCAGTCATCAACCATGATGATTGGAGGTGGTTTATTAGAAATGGGAGAGCTCTGTAAGACTCCCCAGGAGCAGTCTGATACTGCACAAGGGCAGCCTGCCAGTATTAGGGGAGCTGAAAAAAACACTGATGTGCCTGAATCTCAGACATAAACTGGGGATTGGGAAGTGACAGTTGGGAAAATTCATAACCTCAGCTTGTAAAGTCTCTTCCCTGTACTCTCTGATAGATGGAGTTAATGGAAAACTTCCAAGCAAGTCCTCATCCACACAGTAACCAAACTGTAAAAGAGATTTCCAAACAATAACCAGGAAAAATCAAGTGTACCAAGAACTGTAGTGATGACACCAGTAATTATTCCATTCAGCACATGGCTTTGTAGTTTTGGCAGGCCTTGTGGTCCTTGTTTTTCATAGAGACTGATCCATGCTGGCAGCCTGAACTTCCCATCTCACTCCTCTGTCCCTCATAGGATCTACGGGTGCTCAGCAGCAGATCTGATGGGAGATTTTCCATGCTGTGCTCTCCAGTGAGCACTTACCATGTGTTCAGCAGTTCCAGAACCTCATTCCATTGTACAACTAATTTACAGCCAGAAAAATGATAAACAAGGTGAGGATTGAATGTAATTCATGGCCCATGTAATGATAGAGCTGTCAAACAATTGCTGCAGCTCAGTTGGTTTCTGGGTTTTTTGAGTTTTTGTTCTTATCATTTTTGAACAGACTAGGCCTGAGTTTATTTTTCTGGTCTACTAAGTTTGTTAATTGTTCACAGCTGAAAATTTTTTTTCCAAGTACAAAGTCACCAATCTTCAGTCTGAGAACCTGGTTGTACCCAACTGTAATTAACAACAGAACTGATGGGAAATTTTGCCTATTGGTTCTGAAACAACCTGAGGTAAGTGATAAAAGAAGTCTTGTCTACTGGTCAATGAAAAAGAGAATTTCAATTCTCTGAAAAAAAGTCAGTATTAAATAACATTTTAAAAATCCCAACAAAACCTTGTAAAAACTGTTGCTTTTATAAAGATACCCTGTCCACAGCAGCTGGTTGGAAATACAGCCATATACATAATATAAAGAGTAAATTACAATGAAAATATTGAACAGCTGCTTTTGATAGGGTTATTGATTGCATATGCATAATTTTATGATGGAATAAACAACAAATTTGTAGAGACCTGCATGGAATTGCTTCTCCACAAGCACACAACTAGTGGGGAAAAGTCAGTAGAACTGCATCTCTTCTCTCCTTGAAAACTCCCAGGTACACTTTTGAAATGGTGGTAAAAGTATCATATCAACCAGTGCAATCCAGTAAAGAATGGAACAGCACAGCACACAACTCTGCTTAATAACCAACTAAACAAACAGACTTTTGTTTAAAATCAGTGAGGTATTGTCAAATTATTATTTTTATTCTTCATCTATTCAGCTTTCCAGGCTGTGGGAGCAAGGAGGGCTGGGAAGTGGGTCCTGTATCTCTCTAACCTTCAATTTTCCCCACTGTCAAGGGGAAAAATGAACCAACCAGTCCCCAAAAATTCAGCCATTGCCATGTGCCTGAAAAGCTGCTGCTGTCTGTGTAGAAGCAGTTAGCAAATGCAACTTTCAGACCTGAATTTCTTTGTCTTTAATGCAAGTGCAAGAGAGGAAAATAATTCTCTTGCTTTTATATCTTGCTTTTATGTCTGTTTTATTAATTGGGGTAGTTTTGACTTGTGTTTCTAAGTTTGGGGTCAAACTTGTAAAAAGATTTGAATGCAAACTTCTGTTTTAATTAAAAATAGCAATTTAATTAAAAATCTAAGTTTTTGACAATATAGAAAAATATAATTTCAATCTACTGACCACAGTCCTATGCTTTATTTCAGAAGGCTGAGGAGAAACAGAAGCCTATGATACTTTATTCTGACACCACTTGTAAAGCCCCTGTTATGTAAAAATGTCCTTAGCAGAGAATGTACACCTTTCTTAAAGAAAAAGTTAACAACACTTCTGGGTTAATTGCATTGACTGCAGAGGGAACTGCAGAAAGAGTTTTTCTTGTGCAGTTGTGGTCCCAGAGATAGAAATTGTGTGTTCAATAGGTGAGTGAATTTTTCTGATTAAACTGATCCCTACAGCTGGTCACTGTCTGTGCTCTCTCTGTCAGCATAAAAAACAAGGGAAACTTAGGAGAAGAGATAAAAGGAAAAATACTAGAATTGAAAGGAAATTGAGTCTCTAATAATGTGGAAAGTCTTCTCTACATCTCGTGGATTTACCCCTCTGATCTTCCCCATGCAAGGCTGGGCATCAGTACCTTGTCTGAGTATAGGGCAGTGCATTAATGAAATGTTTAGCTTTCGGCTATAGTACTGCTTCTTACAGCAAATCTCTGATCATTTTTAAGTACTTTGGGTGTATGTTGAGTTTTGAAGGCTGTCTTTGTTTTGGAAACAGCTTCTGTGTTGCAGTGAATGCAAGCTGCAGACCAAGTCCCAAAGCTGGATTTGATGAGAGTTCCACCAATTATCTGGAGAACAATGTGAATGAACAAGGATCTCTGTGTCTCAATAGGGATAAAACATTGGAAAATTACTGTGTCTTGGCAAGGTTACCTTTGTTTTGCTATTCATCAGGCTATATCAACAAGTTTAATTTTCTGAAAGGAATTTTAAAGGGGAAAATCATGTTTGCTTTAAGAATCCCTGCCATAGTGGTAAGGTTCTGCATTTTTGTTCCTTTTAAGAGAGAAGAAAAATCTGATTTGATGATTACTTCTATATGCAGAAAGTTTTAGTGCTTTCAGCCTGATGTAGGCTGCTGGTGCATGCTGGGATTTCTTACCATGTGCCCTTCAGTGCATTGGCACCTGTCGTCCATCCATACAAGGGTAACTCTTTCTTGGGGGGCAAAAAATTTGTCTTGTTTCTATCAGCAGAGTGTTTCTCTGAAGTTACTCTTGCATGTCAATAATATGAGGCTGCCTTAACTTCAGGCTAATTGTCAGGGATTGTTCCATATGCCACATGTCAGGGGAGAAAATAAGAACATTTGTCACCTGTTCACAAGAAGCTTCTGGCAGTGCCCCACACATTATTTCTTTGGTTCACCTGGTACTTAACTCATTAATACTGTGTTGAATCAATTTGGGCTGCCATGCCTGCAAAAGTATCACAAACTAAATCAAGATTTCAACAAAAGTATTGATCATCATCTTATTGTTCACCTTATTGTTAATACATGTTTTTTATGTTCATGTCTGAGTATTACTCTCCAATTAAACCCTTGTAGGCTTCCATTCCTATCAGTTGTGCCCCAGATGCACTTAACCATCTCAAGACTATTGTTTTATTGTGCTGGACTCTGGTTTATTCATTTGGCTTGAGCTGTTCTCAGCTCCCTGGACTTTTTCTGCCTTTTCCTGAGCCCTGCCCATGAAGTGAGCAGCACCAGTGCACAGGAGGGCAGTGACAGGATGTGTCTGTAAATCCCATTATCACTACAGAATTAACAGGGTGAATCTTTGCTGGGTTTGGGGTGGGGTTTTTTTTGTTTTGTTTTGTTTTTGGTGTTTTGTTGGGTTTTTCTGATTGTTGTTTTTGGTTTGGGGGTTTTTAGTGTGTTTGGGGGATTTTTTAAAGAATAAGTAGGTAGGTGTTTACAGCTCGGTTCAGTGTTTAGGCTCAATGATCTTCATTCTGCTCCCAAAACTAACATACCATGTTTTCTTATTAACATCCCATCTCTGACCTAATCTCTCCTGCCTTCCAGCCTACCTGCCCAGAGGACATTAAATACTGACTTCAGGAAGTGCTTCAGCAGGGAGTTTTAAAATTAAGTTGTGAAACAATCAACCTTTTAAATAAACACTTGTTAGTGTGCTTGGCTTCTCTGGCTTCCTCCAGAGGTAGAAGGATCACACTCCTGTTTGTCATCTCTTATTCCCCCTTCTCCCCCCTTTCCTAGCATTAATGCTGGCTACCAGGGATTGAAGTTTTATTGAGAGAGGTCTTTTGATGTATTGCTTTAGCTGATGAGAAAGATGGCAGAAGGTCAAGCAAAACAAATTTCTCTGCTGGCACGTCCTACTAGATAGTCCCTGCTCCAGCATAAAGGAGCAAAGTGTTAAGGGTTTTGTGTATGGATTGATATTTACAACATCTTTTAAACACCAGTGTCCAAATCTCAGGCCATCAGCAGTGCTTGCCACCTCATGACAGGTCCCAGTTTCCATCAATAAAATCTGTGAGCCATCAGTCACAGTAATGACCTGAACTTATATTTGGGTGCTCAGGGCTTAGAAATATGTAAAGTGGAATTGGATGGTGTTACCATAAAATCAATTTATTAAATAGCTGGTATGAACCATGAGGACTGCATTGCTCATTTTTAATGCAATTACTTTGACAGTAGCCTGATACATTTGGCTGTAGAGTGGCTGCATGTCTCACCCTGCAGTCTGTTACACAGGATCCCTTCTTTTTTCTTTATTTCATTATGACTGTCTACTTCTCAAAATATTTTGGATTCAAATCTGTTAATCATGTGAGTAATCCCCTTAGCTGGCTGAATGAAGACCATTTACTTGAATAAGAGTGAAAAATAATAGCTGTGAAGGCTTTTCCTCCATCTAGACATTGTAATAGAATCTTCTGGAGCAATCATTTAGCAGAACACAAATGATGGAGTTCAGTCCCGGAGAAGCTGTCTGAGCTTCTGGTTTTCTGTGCAAGGAATAAGCTTGAAATTGTTTCTTTTTTTTTTTTTTTTTTTTCTTTTTTCTTTTTTTTTTTTTGAAACTGTGTGCACTCCACTTTCATTTATTTTACAAGTTTGGTGAGACTGCTGGAGTCACAGAATGGGTCTGGCAGGTCAGAGGAGTAAGAACAATCTGGAATTCTTGAGAACACAAATTTTCCATCCCTGCCCTTCTGGGAAGGAGTTCCTGCAGAAGGGAAGTCAGCACTTGCTGTCCAGTGCAAACATTTGCTGCCATATCTTTCTTCTTACTGTAGAAAAATGAGATGCTGCTGACTTTACCTTTGCCAACACTGAATATCCTTCATGAGAACGCAAAACGTTCAATAACTGAAAGGAGAAAAATGCTCTAAATACCCACTTGCCTTAACATTGGTGAATGGTTGAAGAACAATTTCATCTTCTAAACAGATGTAATCTATGATTATTGTTTGAGACATTGCAGCGAGCTTTTTCTGTTCTAAATAAACAGACTTTCACAGCCTCGTGTTTTCATAGTACTAGAAAGATGTAGTTAATAAATTGATGTGGGCTGAATGGGTACAGGAGCATAATTTATTCTAGGAAATGATGATTTGGAAGTCAATAATGTGAGGTTATGTAGTATAGTAAAAGTCAAAGCTAAAATCTGTGGGCAACTGTAACTAAAGGCATCTAGGTTTTTCTGATTCATCTAAAAATGGAAGATGATTGCTGTTCACAATTCCCAGTTTGCAGAAATGTCTTACAAGGGCCCGTGTTCTCTTTAGTTTTTCTATAGTGGTTGTACAACCTGCATAAACCTTTCAATTTCCTGCAGAGGCCTTAGCAAATATAAATTTTTCTGGTTGGCAATCAGAAAAACTGATTTCAGTTTTCAACTGAACAGAATTATAAAACAATGAATTAATAAATGCATTGTTTTATTCAGTGATACATAATTTTGAAATTGTGAACCACTCTTCAGTAAAATGGGCACTTTGAGACACAAAAGGTTGGTATTTCAGTAAAGGACTTATTCTTTCTCTTTCTGAAATATATCAGCTTATAATTCTATTTTTTTTTTTTGTTTGTTTGTTTTTACTCTGGAAGTATATTTATATGAGGCAAACTTGCTACTCATTAGAAATTTTGGGGTTTTTTTTTGGCTCTGTGCAACTGTGCATTTTACTGTTTGGTAGTAGAATTTATTACGGAAAAACCTCTTCTGTCCTGTCAATTCAGTGCAACTTGAAACTCTTATGTGTTCTGTGATTGTAATTTGCAGGGAGAAAATAAAATAAGTTAAAAATAATTGGAAGTTTTATTTAATAGAATTTCAGTAAGAGCAAGGGTTGTTCAAAGAGGAACAAGCAGCTGTGAAGAGGTGGGAGCCCTATGAAGTTTTAAAACAAAGTCCCAGTACTCAGTTCAGTAAATTTAGGCATTTGGGAAGTTTTAAGGGCTTTTCTCCCCAGTGAGCCCCTGTTGGGGTTATATTTCTTTCATTTTTACTTACATAATTTTTTCCCATAAGTTTCCAGGAAACTAACTACTGGGTACTTACAGGTTCTTAAGCAAAACAAAAGTGGCCAAATTCTGGAGAGGAGTGTAGCACCAGGCTACATTTCTTTTTCTACTACCACTATGCTTAATTTTTACTAATAGCAGAAATAAAAACTTATATCCTTAAAACAAAGTTATTAATCATATAGCACACACCTTAATATTTGCGAAAAGCCAACTTCATAATACACACTTATAACAAATGCCATAGTTGTTTGTTTGTCTTGTTATACATACTAGTAAAGAACTGCTATTCCTATCCCCATATCTTTGCCTGAGAACCCCTTAATTTCAAAATTATAAAAATTTGGAGGGAGGGGGTTTGCATTCTCCATTCCAAGGGAGGCTCCTGCCCTCCCTAGCAGACACCTGTCTTTCCAAACCAAGACAGCCGCACCTTTCCTCCCAAAATTATATTAGGTGCCATTTTCAAACATGGAGAGTTTGCTTGTTTCTTTCTTGTCTGAGAAGGTGTTTTTTTCTGGATGTTTAGGAAAAAAGGGAAAAGATTATATCCTTACTGCGGAAGTTGATAAAGAGATGTTTCAAATTATCCTGAGTTTAGATCAGAAAGAGCAGGTGACATGGCAGTGTAATAACATAGAGTATCATTGTGCACCAGCAATCTGATGCAATTATCTTGTTATGTCATGATGGATTTTGTATTAGCGAAGCTTCAGTGGCACAGCACTGAGAAAGTGTCTGGAGAAAAAAAATGCATGGAAATAATCAAAAAGTTGCTTGTGGTACTTATGCACACATTAATCACAAAATAAAGAGAAGGGAAAGAGAATATGATCCAAGTCTGCTCAAGTACTTGGAATAGCCCTAGGAGACTGGAATATGAATGTTCTAGTTTGATCTGTACAGATCTCAGCATGTGAACAGCCACAAAATGTCAGTCTGTCCTTCTCATGAGCTGGCATTCCCGGCACACCTTCATGCACACAGGCTTTTGGGTTTTCTTTGTTTGGTTGGGGGTTTTGGTAGGTGTTTTTCAGGAAATATCTAAACAAAATCAGATATTCTCTGGTGCAACAGCAAAATTGTGTACATGTACTCCAGTGAACAAAAATTTGATGCTATCATAGGCTGGAAAAATCAATCATCTATGCCTATTTTCCTTCACTGAAATTCAAGTTATTGATGTGAAAAATGGTTGAGAATTGTCTGGGTGTTGGAGGAGTTCAGACTGGGAAATCTCTTTGGCTTAAGAGCGTGTCATTTATTTTTTCCCTGGCAGAGATTTTGATTTAATTAAGTGGTATAAGGTAGTTTGTAGCTACAGAGAGGGACTGAAATTATTGTCTGTTTACATCACATGCACAGAGACACTGAGAAGAGACTTTTCTGGCTGTGGGTTTTGTGGGGGGTTTTTTTCTTGTTTGGTTATCAATTCAAGGCTATTATCTTGGATGATGATATCTGGAGTTTCACTGCTTTGAATATCTAAAAGGCACGTTTAAGTTACTTGGGGAAAATTACTGAGACAATTATGGGATTGTAATATAAAGTACCATAATTACACTTTAATGCTTCTTATCGATCGGTGAGCTTTGCACTTTGCCATAGAATAAAACACTGAACACATTTCTTGGCCCAGAAATTTAATGCTTTAATATCCATTTTACAGAGACAGCTTTTCAACCTTAGCAAGCAGGAAATTCTGAGATGAAAAATATATACAATATTTATATGGTTTTAAACAGAGAGTTGGCTTAGATGGGATATTAGGAAGGAGTTGTTCCCTGTGAGGGTGGTGAGGCCCTGGCACAAGTTGCCCAGAGAAGTTGTTGTGGCTGCCCCATCCCTAGAAGTGTCCAAGGCCAGGCTGGATGGGGCCTGGAGCAACCTGGGATAGTGGAAGGTGTCCCTGCCCATGACAGGGGTGGAATGAGATGGGCTTTAAGATCCTTCCAAGTCAAGCCATTCTATGACTCTGTGATGATTCTATGAATACACACGTGTGTATATATATATTTATCATGATTTGAAAGTCACATGTCAGTATATCATCAGGCAAAGGCAGATTCTGAACAGCTCCTCATAAATCAACAAAAGGAATTTCAACGAAGCAGTTTTACTATTTCCAGGTAATGTGCAAAATAAACTGTACAATGAATGCAGGCAAAAGGGTTTTGGCTTTTTGACTTCATTATTCTCCATCTGAATATATTGCATCTATTTCAAAGACTTGCTGAATAAGGTTCTCACTGTTGTAATTAATAAAAAGAGGAACGTTCAAAAATTCCTTATCACCCCTTTGTTTTTAGTAGATGCTCATGCTATTTGTCTGTCTCTCCCCAAGCTGCCACTTTTGAGTGTGCTATTCCTGGACAGTAAATGCTTGTGAGGCAGATGAAAGGAGGTACAGCTTTACACTCAGTCCCACAGGCAGGAATTTTATTTCCTCTTGTTCCAGGTATCAGGGAGTGTTCAGTTACCTCATTGTGCTCCCTCAGCTCTCTGCCTGACCATTCTCTTTGCTTTGGCACCTCCAGCTGACAGATGTCCTTGTCACTGTTGTCGTTCCTGCTGCCAGCTTCTCTATGGTTTGATAGTGAATGTGACCAATTTAATGTTCTTGTTTTACAGCAATTTGGATGGTGAAAGTTATTACACATGAGTATGTCTCAGGCTTGTTTTTAGTTCATGATCATTTTTATCTATGAATTTATGAGCAACATGAGAAACATTCTCTCATGCCCCTCATGAGAGGCATAAACAAGGTCTGAAGGTTTGCATTTACTGTCCCTTCCTCTCACAAACTCAGTTGTTTCCCACCAGCTGCCATGGGGCCTCAGGAGGCTCCTCTGACATTTGGATTAAGCTCTGCAATAATAATATTGACTGAAGTATCTTCCTGGTCAAAGTAGCAAGGCTGTCCTGTTCTGTAAATACTTAAACATGGTGTTATTATTATCTTACATTTTAGACCCTTCTGATGTAAAGTGGAATTGTTTTTCACTTGCATGTGAGACACACAGGGCCTTTTCTTTATCTGCCAGATGTTCTTTCCTGTGTGCCATGTTCACCTTCCTGTGGAGGTAGCTGGGATCATGCTGCCATCTCATGGCAGGCCATAGTTTAATTAGAAATGACAAACAGCACAGGACAAATTATTTTGTTATGTAAATTCACAAAGATAAGTAAAACCAATAACAATTAATCCTGTGTTTTAAAGCTAAGAACATTCCCTGCTCTCCTTGCAAGAGTTAATGACTCTGTAAGGGGCAGAATTACAGCTGAACCTACTGTATATCCTTCTATATGTACAATTTTTTGTGCTTTTAGAAAAATAAAGGACCTTGACTACCCAGTATTAATATTAAAGATGTCTGGGATACTGCAGCAAATCCCACTGAACATTGCTATCAGTACAGCTCACTCCCCAGGAAAATATCTTTCTCTGCTTTCAGCACCATGTATACATAGTAGATGAAACCATACTTAAATCTATTAAGGTGACTTGTTACAGAGCACAAATATCCGAATGCTTGACAGAAAAAGGAAACATTTTTTCTTTCTGTTCTGAGGGTAGATAACCCTGTGTCTCTCAATTTTTATTTAAGAATTCTCAGTCTGTGAGACTGTTCAACTATCTGACGTTTTAGTGTTCAGCTGGGATTTCATCCTGCACCCAGCTCTCAGATATGTATCTGCCATCATGATAGATTACTCTTAAGAAATTGTGCTTTCTCTGAGTCTTCAGTTATCATCACGGGTATTTTGGCAGAGGACCTGAGGGGGAAAAAGGTGTTTTTGTAGTTGGTGTTTTGCTTTTGAGATGTTCATTTCAAGATGGTGATTTAGTCAGGTGTTCCTAATAGCACTGCTCAGCAAATTTGGAATTTGGGGCATCACTCAATGTCCTTCCATTAGCAGCCATGGGTGGTATGGTTGTGTTGGTAGCAGCCCTAGAAAATGTCTACCCAGCTCCCTTCTGCTTTGGGATGTGGTGCCAGCTCTAGGGGAAGTCCTTCTGCTTCTTCAATCTCACATTTGTGGGACTTTGGTCTCCCAAAATCTTGATCACTGATTGGGCTCCCAGGTAGCCAGTGACAGGATGAGAGTAAATGGCCTCAAGTTGTGCCCGTGGTAGGTTTAGACTGGATGTTAGGAAACCATTTCTCATGGAAAGGTTTGTAAAGCATTGGAACAGGCTGCACAGGGAAGTGAGGGAGTTTGCCATCCCTGGAAATGTTCACAAACCATGTGGATATGGCACTTGAGGACATGGTTTCATGGGGAACATGGTCATGGTGCTGGGTTGATGGTTGAACTTGATCTTAAAGGTCCTTTCCAACCTCTGTCATTGTATGATTATCTGCAGCGTGGATCTACTGACTAGAGAAAGGGGAAAGAATTGTGTTTCACTGTAGCCACTTTTATGAATTTGTTTGGTATAGTGCACATTCTTCTTAAAGAGTTAATGGATGGAGTTTGAGATATTAAAATGACATAAATTAATAACTGAAAACCTTCTTAATCTTCCTGCAGTTTAATGACTGAATATATTGCCCAGCTTTGTTTCTGATGTGGAAAATAACCTTGGTGGAGTCATTCAGTCAAACATTTTACTCTTCTTAGCAGTATAAATTTAGCTTCTGATACATTTGCAGGCAAGAACAGGTTTTCTAAAAAGGGGCTTCACTTTGTTAACTCCAGCTTATAAAATGGCCTTACTATGACCATGGCCACTCAGTGAATAAATTGGAAGTAGGACTTCTAGTTTCCCAATTCACACATCTGGGGTTTTTTGTGTGTCATTTTAGTATAAAGAGCAGGAGAAAAGTTAATGCAATATAATTTTTTTCTTCTCAGCCATCTTCATGCTTTGAGAATTTCTCTGGGCTGATTCAGGTCCTTTAAACACAGCAAACAGAGCAGGATGTGACTCTGCATGGAGCTTTCTGAGCTGGATGCCTATGTTGAGACCAAGACAATGCTGGGCAGGCTGACATGACATTACTGAGTCCAATCCATGAAATAAATTGTAAACCCCTCTGAATTTTGACAACTTAAGTCTAAAAGTCACAGTTTTTTTTCTTTTACCTAAACACCTACTCTGTCAAAATCCAAGACTCTGACACCTGTTCAAAAATGACTGGTGGGAATTGACTTTTATTTTCCATATTTAACATCCCACCATCCAGTCAACTGGATTACAACCAGTGACATTACTAAAGCAAAACAAAATCCAAATACTGCCCATCACCCTGTTATGGGTTAACACAGTTTGGCTTTCTTGTTGAAGAAAATACAGAATACTGCCCTGTCAGGACCTTTTTGATTCCTTTGAAAGAGGACAGGCCTATCAGGGGCCACTTCTTGGCTACTGGCATGTAGTGTGATCACTAAGAAAACACTATGCGACTTTTGGGAAATGCACTATATAATGCTAAGAATGTGTTGGAGTTGCCCTCTTTCTCTCCGGGTTTGGCACCAGGTAACACCGTGTGGCGGCAGCCGCACAGGCCGGGCTGGCCCTGGCCCCGCTGTCCCCGTGGGGGAGGGA